>LKNJ01000216.1:215883-248781 GCA_002120245.1 Maccullochella peelii | reverse complement strand
TATATATATATAGCAAGAGTCTTGACTTAACCTCTCTTTGGTCTTGGGATCGACTCAGTCTCTACTTGGCCTCCTTCGAGGAATGAGCTTGACTAAAACAGACTTGGCTTAAGCATTACACTTTATTGCACATGATGAACAATATTTACAATACAATCTTCACCCACTTGATGGCAGCATAGACCAAAAGAAAGCGCTGACAATAAAGCGGTTCAAATTTCACCTAGCAACAGGGCTGCTGCTGCTGCTTGTTCATTCACACACCTACATGGTAACACGTGATGCCCTTCCACTTTCACATGTACAAACAGTCCATCATCAAGTACATACAAGCACACTAGCTCAGGTACAACATATGCTGATGATTACTACATAAAACCTTGTTCATCTGCAAACACTAACATATATATGCAGATAAACAGTGGGCCTCTGCATACATAAACAATAAACAATGGAATTTAAACAACTGAAGATCATTATAGACAAATAGAGCAGGCAGCAGTATTCAGAAGAAGCTGTGTCCATGTGACACCAGGGATCTGTCATACAGTCCAGTGCTACTGTCAGCCCACATAAAGCCACTTTCAATGTGAATGGAAACACTTTGATTTGGCTTTCAGGCCACGGTCAGAGTCAATGCAACAGGCTCTAATAGTAGAATTACTCCCACCACTTTTACCCCTTCGTCTCCCACTTTTCTCCATTCATCCTTGCCCATCTCCTTTTTTCTCCTCCCTTCCCTTCTGTATTCTCCAGTTCGCCATCCCTCTCCCCATTCCAAATAAACACACAGACCCTGTTTATTTGTCCCATTTGAGAAAACAGTCCAGAGATCCTGGTGCTGTATAAGAGATCAAAAAAGCAGTGCTAAAAGCAATTGGCTCTGCAAGTCTCAAGACTGCCATGCAGTAAATTGGCTCTGAATGACGGCACTGTGTGGACCGTCTTTTTTTATAGTTACTCTTGTTTTTTAAAATGAAAACAAACTTTGGTGAATTTGGAGTGCACAACTGTTGTCTTCCTTTCTCTAAAATCATGTCAAGGGACTTTTGACTGAAAGCATGTGATTGGTTTTGTGGTATTGTCATTCCCAAGTGGCCAAACTTACAGAAACCAAGCTTCTGTGGTTTTCAATAATGCTTACGGGAATGAATAATAGTTGTGTTAAAATGACTCAATTTTCTGGACAAATCCATCCAAACATCTTTTCATACATTTGGCTCCTTAGAGAACTGAAATTCATCACGATAGTCAAATTTGTCAGGACCCTGAAGAGCCATACTCTCTGTAGGAAACAGACTAATTACTCCCAATCAATTAAGAGACCTAGTTTTCCGGTCTGCATGTGCGCTGGCGGGTGACAGACATATAAACCATAGAGGCCAACTTCCCCCATACTTCCTAGGCCCTTTAATTAACTCTTTGATCTGAGTGCTATGTAGTGAGCTCAGGCCAGAGGCAGCTCCGAGGGCCAAGGAGAGAATGGGTAGCATTTCATATACAGCACACCACACCAGTAAGGGACGGAAATGCTGACATACTCCTGTCTGGATCTAAATGAAAGTTTATATTCTTGTTTACTTTGATTCTAGTTTGGTATTGTGTAAATCCAAGAGAATTTTGAGGGGTTTACGTACTGTATACAGCACTTAAGGCTCTATGCATGTGGATACAATATACAATACAATGTAATTGTTTATTTCTACAGCAAAATCTGTATTGTGGTTGCATCTAAAGTCTAAATTTCTGTGCCATACAATAAAATTAGACACTGACTGGGTTACTCAAGCGCTGTGTGTTATGGACTTGACCGCCAATGGAGTGTATTGGGATTTGTGGGGGTTGAAGTGAAGGGGCAGTAGATCTGGCAAGTTTTAAAAGGAGCAATAAGCTCACTTTGTTGGTTGGAATTTGCAGCACCATGGAACGACTTAATAACAATGCATGAAGCAATGAAAATTACACAGCTCCTGCTCGAAAGGAAAAATTAATTGCTATCAGGTTGCACTCTAGAGAAGTTTGTTCATTCAAGCACGCGTGTGCACTCACACACACTCATGGGCAAGCAGGAAAGCACTTTTACACCCCCGACCAACACACACATATGCACACAGACACACAGGTGCATGTGGAACCTTGGCTGCAAGCTGAACCAGGCCTTAGGACTGGATGTGCAGCCATGTGTGTGTGTGTGTGTGTGTATGTGTGTGTGTGTGTGTGTGTGTGTGTGTGTGTGTGAACCTGCAGCTCTCCTGTGCTGTGCAGTGGAGAGAAGAATAGGGCCTGGGCCTCATTCCAGCCCTGCCTCCCTGGGCGAGAGACAGTATTCAGCATTCCTCTGCCTGCCTATCAGGCCAGGTGCATTCCAGAACACACACACATACACACACACACACACACACACACACACACACAAACATACACATTTGGACAAACAACACACAGTTCAGGAACACACATTTATGCTCAATCACAAATACAACATGTGAAGGCATGTACATTTGTACCTATGTGTGCATACAAGCACTTATAGGTAAGCGTACAGCACAGCTATGTGTATAAGTTGACACTTTTCAAATAAAGCAGCATGACAACCAAATATGAAATTACCTTATTAACATTCTGTGAAGCACACACACACCCCTACATAAATCTGTGTAAAACACACATATAGTATAGTACATAGTGTACATATTCCTTGTACATACATATATGTGCCACCTCGCTCACATGAGAACATGTAGGCTTAATCCAAGACAAACTAGCATTGTCTGTGCAGTGCTGCTGTTGTGCGCTACATTATGTGAAAAGATGTTCTCTGCCTCTTTAATTCTTGTATGATTCAGTCATTTTTAATGCATTGATTTTTTTCTGTTTGGAGGAGGCTGAGCTATTTAAAGAGCAGTGGTTGAATACACTGTGAATGTACAGCCAGCCTCTTTTTGAAGTTCATACGGTGCTGCGATGGACTGTGAGTCACACATGACTGTGCAGACGGGGGTGGAGTGTGTGTGTGTGTGTGTGTGTGTGTGTCCATCCGGGTCTTTCTTTCATTTATCAGGAGATTTGCTTTAGGTTCTTTTCTCTCTAGACTTGACAAGAATAAAATAGAAAATCCCAGGTAGTCTTTATGTGAACAAACCCAGCACAGATAGGAAGAATGTGAATAATCAAATCTTCTCAATGGTGAGGTAGGCAAGTTAAGGGGATAAAAGGGGTTACTGGGAGACAACTGCAAGAAAATGGGATGGAGATATAGATGGATTGATGAGAGAGAATGGGACCTAATGCATAGTCAGTTTCATCTGCAGGCTTGGTCAAATGTAAAGACACAACAACCCCAGAACAAAAGCTCCTTTCAGTGTTAACGTGCTGCTTCCCTTCCACACCACCATCAGACAGAGAAAAGGGTTGTTGGTTACATGCTATTTGACAGGACTGGACTCCATGCTTGACAAACCCTGAATCAGACCATTACTCTTTGGCATTCCTCCCTCACCGTAACGCTTACTTCCCCTATTCTTGCATTCCCCATCGCTATCCTTATCCTTTTTCTCCTTCCTTGTCTCTCATCCTTCATCTCCCTCCCTTTCTTCCCCTTTACATCCTCGTTCATGTCTGCTGGTAGCGCAAGCCAATTCCCGCCCTTCTCCCACTCACCCCCCACCCCCCTCAGCCCACTTCTCATCCATTTCCATGTGGCGACTTTTCATCAGTGAAGTGCCTTCCTGGCCCGACTACCCCCAACCCACCTACTCCCTCCCACTTACTGAATGGATGCAGCATTAAAGAGAGAGGGAGAGAGAGGGCTGAAACCATCCTTCCTTCCTCCTACAAGCACCACCCCTTTGGCTGTCGCAGAAGTGGTATGTTCCACAGCGAGGACTGCAGAAGTTGAGAGAGCACATTGTTTGTAATCTGGCATTGCAGGGGTCACTTCCTGACTCGTGTGTCCGCTCCCTGAGCCCCGCGCCGATCCCTTCTATTCCCCCTCCTCCCTGTGTGTCCATCCATTGGCCAAGTAGCCTAGGGCTTTTGGACAAACCCTGTTCTTCCCCAATTGTGTAGGAAAGCTTCAACATCTGAAAACAATCAAATAATCTGGGCACAATGCGTCTCTTCATGAAGGGGTGCTGGTGGTTCCCAGATGAGCGGGAGGATTAAGTGGAGGAGGCCATAGGGGAGAGAAAGAGAGGGATGGGGATGGGGGCTACACAGCTGAGGGAGGGGGGCAATTTATTGTTACTAGATTTTCATAGCAAAATGTGTCTATGTGTATGTAGGTAGTTTTGCGTGAAGGGATGTTTTGGGAACAGGGAAGACGTCTGAACACTCTTCCAAAGAGTAATATGAGGAGTCATGTCTGACTCAGAGGTTTTGCAGTCATTGATTCCTTCTCGTTTGATGCAGAATGGAAACATTGCACTGAAAACGACAACTTTAAACTAACTTTAAACTAACTTTATGACCTGTATATTTAAGGTGTATTACTTAATGGAATACTGTAGTTCGGCATTTTGGGAAAATACACTTATTTGCTTTGTTGCAGAGAGTAAGATGAGAGGATCGATTCCACTCTCATGTCTGTACGGTAAGGAGCCAGCAGCTGGTTAGCTTAGCTTAGCACAAAGACTGGAAACTGGGGGAAACAGCTAGCCTGGCTCTGTAAAACTGTTTAAAACTGTAACTGTAAAACTAACACATCGTTTTACAGGGGGTCATGTGCCAAACTATTTCTTGGCCGCGCTAGCTGTTTCCCCCTGTTTCAAGTCTTTGCACTAATCTAAGCTAACAGGCTACTGACATGAGTGGTATCAATCTTCTCATCTAACTGTCGACATGAAAGCGAATAAGCGTTTTTCTCAACTATTCCTCTAGGTTTATTGTAATAAAAATACCGATATGAGATCATGATAATAGAAAAATGATGTCTCTCTAGCTCTTTCACCTCGCCCTTCTTTCTTATATACATAAATGCACACACAACCGCATAAGCATGCATGTGCCCACACATACACACACGCATGCAAACTTCTTCTTCTCCTGCGTCTCTTATGCTGTTCCTTCTCATCCCCATGAGAATGGTAAATAGTCATCTGTAACTTCCCCTCCAACATATTCATTAATCCCTTCTATCCTGTGGGGCTGGATGATGATTACAGGGAAGCCAACTGAAGCCGCCCAAATAAACACCCCTCAGGCAGCAACAAAGGCCTGTCCACCTCACCCTAAACACAGCTTCCCCAGCTAGATCAGGTTTCAATCAAGCCCACGCACAACATGCAAACAATAGGAAGTAACAGAGTCTCGATCACTGAAAAAGCTAACTGCGGCTGAAACCAATTTAGTTTCCCATTTTTGTAGTTGTGACGTTAGCAACTGGTACAAATTTACTGTAAAGCAGATCTTGAATGTTAACTGTAACAGCAAATCCAAAGTGGAGTGATAGACTCCACATGTAATGTTATATGCTGAATGCCTAAAACTAAATTTACTTTAAAGTACTGTGCTACACTTTTGGTTTCTGTTCATTCTAAGTATAAGCATAGCACACAACTCATTTCCTCCTCTAAAACACACTGCAGTGTGGTTTTGGATGCTCATATAGTTCAAACTCTAACCATCTACAGAAATCCCATAGATGTGTTTCTAACAAGGGCTTTGCAGCCATAATGACCTTCCATCTGAACCAACATCCTTGTGCACGGTCACAAGACTGGCTCTTTAAGCTTGACACACTCTACTCATTTAGTTATCCACATCCATATCTCTTCCAAGACATTCTTGAAACAAAATCTTAAAAAAGAAAATCCCCTCATGCTGCTTAAATAACATCAAAGATTTCTCAAACCAGTATTCTGAGGACGATTAGGCAATATTATAAATGTTTGCATCTTTAGTTCCACATGGGTCATATGCATATACACACAATCAGAAAGAGAGAGAGACAGTTAGTACACAGCACATAGTCAAACATGCCTAAAGGCCCTCACACTTCCTTCCCCTCTAGCCACTACACCTTTTCTTCTCACCACCCTACAATTAGCGTGCCTAAAGGCTGCAGGCTTCCGAGGCCAGTCCCACACTAATCATAGATATGCATTGTTGTGTTCAGCTACCAGGCCTTTAAAAGTCAGCACCTCTTGTTAAAGCCACACCTCTTGGCCCGGATTGCTGTGAGTCCATTGTCGTTGTCCGAGGGGTCCCACAGACAAACAGAAGAAATTCTAAGGGTGTGTGTGTTTTTAAGAATGGAAAGCAATAACATTTTACCACTCTGAAAACCAGAAGTCCGCACAGTCCATACATGTTTTAAAGTAGCTAATGGAGATAAAGTAGGGAGGTAAAACAAATATAAGGCAGAGGATCCTGAGATTAGGTTATTTACCAAGAGCTGTCATCAGCCATCTCCGGTCTTTCTCACTAGAAGCCCTGAGGTCTCTGCAGACTGTATGGCGGCAGCTACACAGACACTGAATTTCCTTTCCATAGTTGATGTACAAAGAGAGGCCTTCACTTCTCCTCTCTTGTGACCAGAGGCTGCTTGTGCTGCTGGGAGCTGATGATCACATCACCTGTGTTTTGAGGTCGTCATCTGATTCTAGTCATCATGGTCCAATACTAGGAATGAAACTCCTGTGATTTTGAATAGAAGTGGCCAAGGAGAGATGTTTCTATGTTTTTTATGCCATTGGTTTGTTCCCCATCACTCTCCATGGTGAATTTTCAATTTTGGAAATATCTCGTGCCTCATACTTTCATGTTAACAAGTTTGACTGTGAATATTAAATTTGTCAATTTAATAATCACATTCTGTTTATTTTCTACAAACAGCCACTCAAAGTAAGCAAGTCAACTTCAATTCTACACACCTACAGGTCCACACAGACTAATTAGGATCCACGTCAACATTACAAAGTAAGCTTTAATTTATGCATTTCAAGTGTGAACGCATATCTCAAGTCAGAAATGAAAGCTCTCAAGTTCAAGTGGAATAACAAGTCAAAACATTTGTAAAATGAGTGTCAGTGTTAAAGTAATTATTGAAAAATGAAGAAACATGACCAAACTAAAATCACATCAGACTATGATCTGCAAAACATTTCCGCCATCTTCCTGAAAGTCAGGTAAGCTTCTATTTGTCTTGGACTCTGCTGAATGAGGTTCGTGTTGAGCTAAACACATCCTTTATTCTGCAGTCGCTTGTTGGCAGTATAGGAATGTTAGCTTGTTTACCATCTTAAAGAGAATTGTGATTACCCTGATTGCACTTAGTGAGGGAAGCCAAGGGATGCCTCTGTTAGCTAAACATCCTGTTGCCTTGTTTAAGTACACTACAGTGTGTTGTGTTCATTGTGTGAAAAACACAGGAAATGCTGGAAATGCACTAGGGTCATCCACATTTGTGAGATGAGAAAGAAAGCTGACTTCCTGAACTCTGAATACTCTAAAGGATACAAGCATGCTGGTGGGAAAATTCATGGTCATTGCTTTTTCTGCACTATTTGAAACAAGGGACACTTTATTTGGGCTTGTACGCCTGATCATGACAGTGGTAACCCAATTCAAAAAGGAAGGAGGGGAGGTAAGTGGCCACATTCAGTAAAATGCAGACAGAGATGGTCTTCTGTAACTTGATTACCAAATATGAGACTTTTTAGAAATGCAGATTGTTTGTGTAAATAAGTGCACATAACATTCATATCAGGTTGACATCTGTATTTTTGGTGAAAAAGCAATCCCAAGAGACAATTCACCTTTGCTGTCAGGCAGCCATCAGACAGTAAATCTAATCAAATACCAAGGGAAGTGTACAGTATGAGTCAGGGCTGCACATGTGAGGGTCCTGTGTGCATGGGCTATCTATATACAGTGACACAGACAACATAAGACTGTGGCACAAGCTGTATGAAAGCCAGAGAAATACAAAGAAACTTCTCACACAACATGCTGTCACTATGACAACCAGGCAGAATCATTTAGCCTGATCTCTTGCCATTCCACACAGCACAGAAATCCAATAGCATTTAAGTCTTACGCAACTAGGCCATTGGTTCGCTCTGCAAGGCTTTTAACACATTTGCAAATAAGATTCATAGGTGCATACATGGGATTTTCTGGTGACTTCTAAGGCTGTTTAATTTTGGAAGGTGCCCCAGCTGCCTGGACAGTTTGGGATGCAAGGTGGGGCAGCTTTAATACAACTAGACCTACTTGTATTTTAGTCCCTTCCTAAACAAATTTCCTAGCTCAAAACCCCTGTTTGTGGCTTAATCTCATGCCTCAGTTTTTATTTAAAATTAGGCCTATAGGCTATTGCATTACTGAAACAATACCACACTCAGCCATTTCAAACTAGCCCTCAGAGTAGATTACAGTTGTGTTTGAGAAAATATCCTCATTTTCTGAATTGCCTTTCACTTTACCTTTTGGTTTGAAGCTATGCGTGTACGTATTATAAGTTAACAATAAATACAAACAACGCTCTGTTATAGAAATATTACTTTAGTCATATAAATCATGAAGGGGATCTTCACGTGCTGCAGCGATTGCTGCAAGCATTTTCCCACAATTTTACATCAAGATTTGAAAAAGTGATTCGGGGGCAGTCGGTCACTGTAAAGCTGCTTAATGAAAGAAAACAACAGAAATTGTTAATGGCCGAGTGAGTCTGTGTGTCAACCCAACTCCTTCCTCCAGATTATTTTCTACTTGTGCGTGCTATCACACAGACGCTTCCCTCTTGTATCAATGCGTGATTGAAGGGAAACTTCTTTTGGGAAGTGCGGGGACTACTTTAGGTCAACTTTGGAAAGAAACACTGCCAATTTACTGCATACGACTACAAGGGAACGCATTTTTGTACAATATACGTTATTCTTTAATGAGGCACAATAAATTGTGTGCTGGTTGAGCATATTTTATCGCAAGAGTGCTATGTTTTTACTACGTCGCGGAAGGATCTAATTTTCTCAAGCGAGGGTCTACACATCCGCCCAGTTTTCCGATGTTTCATTCCCCCCGAGTTGAAAATGGAGTTCGATTAAAGCAGATGTCCACCAACTTCTCATGGAAATTTCAAGTCTAGATGCTTTTACTTTACGCGTCAGTATTAATATTGAAAACAGTTGAACCCTTTTCCGGCTTTGGATGCCTTTACTGCAAATTACTCGGACACGTTGACGGAGCAACGATCCACGGCGCTTTTTCAAGTGTTATCCTGGACCTGAAGTTGGCGAATGGATGCTCGACAGCCAGCCATAAATAACCTGCCAAACGTTACAGTCTACAATTACTACATTTTTTGAGGATCTATTCACATTTTTCAAACCGGGGATCTGTGTTTGTTGAAGAGGATGGTGCCGATGGCCCATTTGTTGTGGTCGGATTTTACTTCCAGGGAGGATAAAATGAATCAACGGTTGTCAATCCTCCTCGCGATTTAACGTTAGTTCCAGCCAGCAAAGCTAACGTTAAGCTAGCTTCACTTGGTTCTCACAGGGACGCTTAGCTAGGCATGCCCCATTGTACATCGTTTACTTACTATCCAAAATAGGGGTAATTTCTATATGTGAAGGAAAATGGTGTTATTTGTGGTATTTTATCCCGCCGTCACTGCGTCGTCGATGCTATTGCTAGGATTTGGATACCCGTGAGGAAAAAAATGAGTGAAGATTCAACAAATCCAAACAACGAGTGAGTAGTGTTTGTACATTTTCTCTATTTAAATATACAACACACAGCTGCAATAATATGTACTTGCATATCTTTAGATATTAACACGCGCTTTACTCAATGAGCCATGCACTACCAGTTCCCAATGACATTTCTAACCGAGCAACGCTAGTATTTCATCACCATACTTTCTTAATATCAACAATAAGAAACACAGCATAATCTTTTTGTTTGGATAGTTTGGTAGGCTAATAGAAAGGTACTCTATGGATTACATTATGATTTTATGAATAACAGTGCCTGACAAGCTATGGCATAGGCCCATAGTAAAAAAAATCCATCTCATTCTTAATAATTTTGGTCTTAAAATTCAACTAACTAACATGTCTGCTGTGCGAATTCATATTAGGCCACAGTATATATAGGTATATTAATGGTTACCTGCATATAATTTATTTAACAGGACCATTATATGCCCAGGGTATTTATTATTGCTTTATAGATTGGCAGTTATAAGACAGTTTATGAGGGATCTCTCGTAGACACGCGCACAGCAATAATCCAGTCTAAATATGATTTTATATACATGTCTGTACAGTACATCATGATCAGAAAGCGTTATATTGACAGTCTAGATCTGTATGTTACTGCTGTCCGCCATGATTTCGGAACATAATCATCGATTAAAATCGTGCGGATCATGTTTGTGTCTCAGTCCAGGCTTTCTTAAAATTAAAACCCTTAGAGCCGATTGCGGCAGTGTCAACGTTGAAAAGCTGAAGATGCCATTTTTTTCTCAATCACACTCATTTACATATCACAATCTCCATTCATAAAAACGCTTAAAAAGGGCGTCGCATTCACGCCGAAATCCCAACAAACCAAGGACATCAATTGTAATCTGTACAAGAGGTGTTTTTGTTCACGTCGCGCCCATTTCAAGTCGCATTTTGGTATTGTTTTAATGGGCTGATCCCTTGTGTGCGCTTGTTGACAGTCAGTGAGAAATATCTGCTTCGGGAGGTGCTGCGGTCACATGATCCCCTCCATTCATAAAGTACCTGCCTGCCCATTCACATCAC
This sequence comes from Maccullochella peelii, assembly GCA_002120245.1. Taxonomy (NCBI): domain Eukaryota; kingdom Metazoa; phylum Chordata; class Actinopteri; order Centrarchiformes; family Percichthyidae; genus Maccullochella; species Maccullochella peelii. The sequence continues at coordinate 238,024 of LKNJ01000216.1, read as the reverse complement.
TGTACACTGTTTCGCATTGCACCGACGATCACACAATGATCACATTTCCTGCATTTACTGTACAATGTATCACACATAAACACCAGTGCTTGTCTATTAGTCGTTTATTTTACATAAGCGCCGCACATGTTTTATTTAGCCGACGTTTCTTCATTATCTCGGAGGATTTTTCTTTGATAATGTATTTGTCACAGAGGAAGTCATCTGCCCTTTTCAGCCATTTACAGTGTCATGGTTTAATGTTCGAAACACACCCATGTTCCCCCCCATTTCTTCTATCTGGCCTTTATGAGGTTGATTGATTTAATGCATGGAGGCTTTGTCCTTGAACTACACTTGTGTTTTTTTTATGTAACATATGTCATGGAGTTCACTTTCCTCATATCAAGCCCCACCAAATAGATTACAATTAAACCACTCACCCTCAGTTGACTACATATTGTTTTAGGGAAATTTATGTGAGTTGATTTTTGCAATTACTCATGATTTTGCTTAAATTGTGTAATAACCTAGCATGTTTGATGCTAATGGGAAGGGTGAAACCTCTGATTTTTCTCATCGTGTTAAGCTCTAGTTAGAGAAATTACAGTGAAATTAAAGCATTCCTGAATTTGCTGGGACTCCCTGCGATAACCTCAGGGACTCCTCTAGGCCACCAGGTCCCACTTTGGGAGCTACTGCCATAGGCTACAGATCATCAGTGGTGTGCAAGCTACAGTATATGCTGGGTTAGTTCCACGCTGCATGATGGTAGCAGCTAAGATGGCGATGTGATCTGAACATTGTTGCTATGATTCCACCACCTATCTGGCTGTTGTATGATTCATAGTAATGGGGTGAACAGAATACAGAGCATTGCCTGAGCCATTTATTTTTGCTCAAGAGAATCTCCTTAAATTCCTCTTCTAAAGACACAGCTATTCACAAAAAAATCTGGTTTCATTTATGTTTACCATCAGGGATGATAATCAAAATGTTTTTCACAGTTGTGTGTCCCATTCGTACATTGTGCTCTTTTCCATTGATAAGATAAATTCTGATCTTTGATGAGTCACTTGCGAAATCCTATTAAGAAAAAACTGTCCCTTTTCTTTAATAGATGATAATTGTTAGTATAAATCCTGGTTATTTTTTGACTTTATGCTTCCGTGTACAAGCGTAATTAAAGAAAAATGTGTTTGTTCTCCTGTAGCCTGCATTGTAAACATTTGATTTGAAAATCTTCCAAAAATGTGTGAAGAGATAGTCCTGAAGTGGTTTTGTCTGAATGATGGGTGGTAAGCCAAGCTGGTGTACACACAGCACACCCTTTTGCTGAGAACATGTTACTTGGCCTCGGTGCAACTATGTTCACAAGGCTGAAATGACAAGAAGGCACATAAAGCCTTGTCAGATTTTGGCTTGCGTCTGCTCTGGGATGTGTGTTGGTTTTGGAGAGTGTGGTGTGATGTAAGGCTTATGGGAATTTTGCAGACAAGGATTATGGCCATGCTGGGAGAAGTGGGAGATTTATGGAAGTATGTGCAAGCAGCCGCTCTGCTGAATGTCACGTTTATCTAAAATATTTATCTCAACCAAGGCAGTAGTCTGTTGCGGTGCGCTGTACTGGCACCCTTTTATCTGTGTACTGTAAATACACTTTTTACATAGTCATTGTATACATGTGAATAGCTTACACATTACATCTTACGCTTGCTAAAACTTCACATTTCTGGTTTCTAAACTCTAGGTTTCTTTCCAAAACATTAAATAGGTTACAGTTAGACAAATAAGAACATTAAAAATCAAACGGGTGATAATGTAGTTTTTAGTTTGTATAGGCCTACAGACTTTTGCTCAAATTAACTGCACAAATCCCTCATCCATTTTTAGGTCAGTCTCTATTCCATTGAACATGTATCGGGTATGGCCTCATTGTTTTAGATTCCTGCAGTTCTGTGGTATTGTCTGTTGCCAGTCAGGTGATCCTAAGTGATTCCTCTCTCTGTGTCCTCTTCCTATCTGTGTGATTGATTTGACAGCTCAGCGTTTTATCTGCCAATGTGGGTGTCGTGATCTTATCACCTGAGGGCTGTTTTGCACTCCCATTCCTGTTGCAGAGCTTTCCAAACACATTCCTCCTAAACAACCCCCATCATGTCCTGAAACGACAAAGGGAGACAGCTACTTCAGCTGTTGGGGCTAGTGCTTTATGGCCTGGGTAATTGCCTATATCCTGTGACCCTTATGTTAAGCTAAATAATTTCCTGGACCTTTTTTTTATAGGTGGTATTATTTGGCATTATTGCCAGTTGTTGTATATGACCTCCACGGACACTTAGCTTTACTAGCTGAACTAGTCTAAGCTATACACATATCTTACCTTAGACAAAGTCTGCTGAGCTGAACACATCTTTGGTTTTGGTTCTGTATTCTTTTGGGGAAGTGTTTCTTGTGACCACAGTGGTTTACAGAGACTAATGAAATGTGTAATAAGGGCACTTGTAGCAGCATTTTACTTCGCGGGTTGCTAGGCATGCTCTCACAGTTTATTAGATTTAGGTGTATGTCTAAGAGATACATATATTGTAGAAGTTCATGTCTTTACATTAAATCTCTCTGTTTCACCGTATTTACTTAGGGTGAAAAGTTACATAATCCTGAAAGTTATTTTGCGTACAGAATATTTATGCCCCACTGTCTGCTTGTTGTTTTAGAAGCTGTCATATTGTTTGTGTGATTAATGACAATGATCCTCTGTATAACCAGAGGGTTTGGACTGTCTGTAACTGAGACAAGCCAACAAACTGAACAGGCCTTGTATAGTGGTGGACTGTTCCATTCCCATGGCCAGATTTAGGCCCGGATTCTGTGTATTTTAAACCCAAGCCACTTCCCTCTTCAAGTATTTTAGGAGCAAGCATAAACTGGCGTAAATGTAAGCAGTGTATTTAGAGCATATTTCAAACTAATTTTCTTATTTGTAAGACAAAGACCTAGACCTGTGCTTTGTATGTAAACTACGAAGCCTACACTAAAAAACTTGCTGTCTCCATCACAACATCCAGATAGCAGGGCTTGTCTTTGTTTCTTTGTCAAGAAGGGCCTCTGATGTTCACAGACCATATCGCAATGCCTCTAAGAAGTGCTTTTAGCACTAAGTGTCTGAATTGTGGATATTGTTTTCAGTTGTGCTGCATGCGGGAGCATGAAGGCTGGGCCTTGTTGTGAGCTCTCTGCTGCAGCTGGGCTGAGATGGTTCTTTCCTGCGAGGCCACAGACATAAAAGGGCACAGATGTAAATCCTAAACCTTGTGTCTTTGATTGAGTTTCCAAACACTTTGAAAACAGGAAGGGGTTTCTGTGTGTGCGTCTGTGCGCGCATACTTGTGTGTTTATTTCTCTGGGAACATTTGGCATGCGCATGTGTTTCTGGGAGAGATAGGCCTGGATCCCAGATGAGTGAATTTAAGCAAGCATGGCTTTTATGTTATCAAATAAATGAATTAGTGAGTCAAGTTTTCAAATAGCTTTAAAATTGGAGGCCTGTAAGAACATATATTTTTATCTGCTCAGTAACTTTTGATCAGATTTTGTCATGTGTGGCTATTTTTAGAATTGGAACAGGCTTTTATTGGTTGGTAAAAGTGTTTTGCTTGATTCCTCCATATCTTAGAGGCAGAGATTCAAAGGAAAGCTGCCTGAATGTGAATGTAATGGATTTTCAAGATAGACAAATAGGTTGGTTTGTGATAATGATGATAATGTTATTTTATTCCCAACAACAGGGCATGCTGTGATGGTTTACAACTTCATAGCAGTTTCTCTTTACATCCACAGGCCATCATCATGGTTTGGTGGTTTATCCTTCCCAAGTTGCTCCTGAGATGTATTGATGGTTTCTCACAGCTAGACAGCTGCCTTGTTGCCTCAGCTTCCCATCTCCCCCTCAGTTTCAGAGTAACTGACGAGCAGACGCTCAGGTCCCTGGGGACTACTCTTACATCAAAGAAGACCAGAGACGCCGCAGCAGTCGAAATTTGTGGTTCCTCTTTTTTTGTTAATGGCAAGCGCAAGGTTTTAATTTTCCAAATGCTTGCGGTTCAAATTAAGATCATCTCAATATGTGGCTTTGATTGATGTTTGAGAATAGTTTTTTGGCATTTGATACACATATGGGATTCTTTTGATTTATAGTGCCACGGCGCAGCGGCACCTATAACATTATTGTTGGGGTTGCAGGCCCAATCCAGTAATAGAGGGGTTGGTTAGAAAATCAGTGTTAGAAACGCTGTCTGAGTGAGCAGTTTTGACATTCATTTTCTGGTTTAGTTCTATCTTTGATTTGGGCTACAGACTAATTTGACCCACTAACTGCTGTCTGTGACGGATGCTGCCAGAAGTGACTATAATCAGTTAATTTGTTGTCATATTAGGTGGTATTTCTGTGAAAGGATGGTGGTAAATTTGAAGTGTAGCTTTGCTGTGTGGTGCAGCAGCAGAGTAGGCTTGTTCTGTTTTTTTTTCCTGAGTCAGTTGGTAGCTAAGCTGAATGTTCTTGTGAGGGAGATGACTCACCAGCAGCCTGAGGTGTTGAGAGGAGATAGGGCAAATTTCTCTTTCACTTCTCTTTCTATAGCCAGCGTATTAGTTTTCACTGCAGCTAATGTAGCAGGCTTGTGATGCTGGCTGCCTGTTGGTGTTTCTTGTAGGCATTGTCCCATTATTAGTTCTCTTTTATTAATGGCTAACAGACAGTCCCTTCAAAAGTGTTTTGTTCTGGCCTTATGTCATAATTTGCACTGTAGCCATGTTAGGTTGTGTTGGTGTTTGTTTTGGGTATGTCTGTGCCCTTGAGTTTGCCACTGGTTATTTAAGGGATTTGAACCGTGGCTAATTGGCCGGCTAGTTTGCACCGTTCAGATTAGATGCACTGCTGGAATCGACGGTCGAGTCCCAGATTGCATGTTATTAATTTCTTGAATGAGGCGTGATCTCTGTGAAGGCAACTTGCTGTACCACTTTATCCGCTTACAACTTTATCTGCAAGTTGCTTTTTGGTACTTTAGGTTTTAGTTTTGGAGTGAAATATTATGGTGGATTACATTTTTATAAATTCTTGACTGCATTGAAATGTTACATACTTTTCGGCTACATTTAATCTACAAGCCATGGACTCTGTAGATCTTTGGGCAAGTTTATCTACACTGAATACATCAAGACATATATTGCATTTTCGGTAAGGCTAGGTGCAGGAAATGGAAAAGTAGCGTATTTATCTATGATAAAACAGCTGTTGAGGATAGCCACACAATTTATTAAGCATGGAGAAGGAGTCACACCCAGAGTAGCTTTTTCATGCCATCTTCCATTCCCCCCTCTACTTTCCTAGTGATTGCTTTCCTTTTGGAGGATAATCTATAGAATCGGATTGGGATTAGTAGCTTGTGTTTATTTTCCCAATGATATTTTAATGATTTTAACCCCCCCCCCCAAAAAAAAAAAAAATCCTACAAACCAAAGTGGTCTAGTGGAGCTTGACCGAGCTTGACAGCCTTCCTCCCGTTTTGATACAGGGGAGAGATGGGGAGATAAAGGGGTGATGGAAAAAAAAGGGGTGGGGGGGACTTTTTCTCCCCTTTTCTGATGCTAATGAAAGGAGGAATGGTTTTCCAGCTTTTAGCTTGCAGAGTGTGTCTCCCCTGCAGCATGCTCTGCTGCCTGGACATTGTGGGAGGACAAAACTCCAGGCCCGGGATCCAATAACGTGAAATTTCAGCAGAGAAGCGGCCATTGTGTGGAGAGAGGCAGCCGGGGAGGGGTTGGGTAGAAGGGGGAGACGGAGCGAAGGAAAGGGAGGGAGACTTGGCGAGCACCCAGGGCTCAGGCCACATCCTTTCTCTCTCTCTCCTCTCCTCCTGCACTCCTCTTCCTTCTCCTCCTTCCCTTCTTCTCCCCCTCCTGTCTTTCTTTCAATACAATCCCCCCCCCCCATACCCCTGTCCTCGCCTCCCCTCCACCACTCCCCTCTGGGGTGGGAAGCCCAAGGCTGAGACAGGAGCAAAGCATGATGGCATGCTAGAGCCCAGTGAGCCATGGGCCGGAGAAGCGGACAAATGGCCACTTTGTCAACTTAGGAAATGGTTGTCCCAGGATCCCCCTTCTCCACCATACACTGGAGCAGCCGGCCTCGAGGCCCAGGCCTGCCTGGTCTGCACGTGCTCCCCCATCACGCCTTGCCTTCTCTTCTCTTCTTGCAATTTATTTCAAGTGGAAGCTGAATTCTGATTTAAGTCACAAGTCATTTAAGTCTCTTTGCTCTCAGTCTAAATGAGGTTTGAAATAGTACGATTAATTAATTCTCTTACTGCGTATATCGTATTGTATAGATGCCATAAAAACCCATGTACATCCTTTTTATGAACAGAAAAGGCCATATTCCAGTGCGGGCAGGAGCTGTTGACTGTCACCTTGGTCTCCACCCTGTTCCCATCCACAGCCACCTCCTCCTCCCCCCACAGTCCCTCCGTTACACTCTCACCCCTCCCTCTGTTTTTCTCTCCTGCTTTTGGTCGGAAATGAAGTCAGTCATCCAGCAGAATAACTTGGAATAATTTGGAATGGGGGCTCCTTTCTCTCTATCTCTCCCTCCCCCTTCCCCCCCTCTCCCCTCCTGCTCGCAGGCCCAGGCCAGCTGATCTGCTTCCGCTCTCAATTGTGTGTCCAGTCGACTGTGTGCTCCCAGCAAGGGGCATGGAGGCCAGCCTTTGTCTCCACCATCCCACTCTGAACTGTGTGCGTGTGTTGCAGCAGGTTGCACTCAAATATCTTTTTGGAGCACTTACTGTTTTTACCATAAGAAAGGGAAGATTTTTATGTGAGGGAGAAGAAGAGGAGCGGATGGGACTTTTTATTTCCCCGTTTTATTGATTTTGTTAAATGGATCTAGTTACACATGTTTGTTGTTGGTTGAATTTAGTTGTTGCTCTGCAGATTTCAGAAGTGTACTGTGGAGATTTGATTTAAATTATTGACCATGAGTAAAAAATGACCTAAAACAAGGTTGACATGGGTGTTTTGAGCTAGATGCAAAAATGCACTTATGCACACAGTCCACTTAACTTCCTCTCTGCGTCCAGCCCCCCTCCCTGTGAGTGTCATGGTTGCTGGCATGTGTGTGATGGTAGGTCTGAAGGGTCAGGCCCTGGTCATTGTGCCCTGGTCATGGCTGAGCGACACCACCGCCTGCCTTCTGTTCACCCCAGGGACCCCTGCCTGACTGACAGCCCCTCCTGCACCCATCACCCACATCCTTTATTGGGGGCCATAGAGGGGTGTAACAGCAGCAGTATTTCCCTCTTTTACTGCCTGTTATACTGCTCAAAAATGCATTTTTCGGCTGTGGCAGGGGTTCTCATGTAAGGTTAAGCACTACTTCTGCAGCGCTGTTATGAGGCGTAACCAGAAAGGGTGTTGCTGGGAGCCTGCAAGGGGGAAGTTAGTTGTGGTTTTGTTTTTCTGTCAGTCTCCCACGACCAGTCACTGTTTAAGCTCCGGGGGGGGGATTTTGATAAATTCTGTATGAGTTATTGTTCAGCCCTACTATCCATTATTATTTGCTCAAATTTGATTGGCACAATAGTTGCTTATTTTTGGATCAATTTAGTCATTATTTGTCAGAAATCATCAATCAATCAACATGATATTTGAAAATGTCCTTGGAATTATGATGATGATAATAACAAGTAAAATACTTCCAGTGTTGTCCACTTTTGTTTGCACCGTGACTGACTGTGAATACAGACAGATTGGCAAGGCATCAACTTTGAACAGGCAGTAGTGTGTGCATAGCTCTACTGAATTTAATCATTAAAGGATTTGATAGACATTCAGTCTGACTGAAGGATTGTTTGGATGTATTGATTTGTGAGGAGTTATGGGAAGGTCAAAACGAGGAAAGATAATCAAGGGTATATAGAATATTTAATGAATTAAAAACATGATATATAGTTACCTGCTTGCAATGAGATTTACAAAAGTGTCTTTCTCTAAAGACAGAAGCATGCTGGATCACCTAGCTTGGATTTAAAGCTGTAGTAGTAACAGATGTAAAACTGTTAATTAAATTTCAAAACAATCATTAATTGCATATTACTCCTCACCTCTTCCTACCTTTTTAAAGGAAACCAATGTTCTCGCACCTTGAGTATAATGATGAAAATGGGGCTAGCTTGATTGGGTAGCTACCAAGCTTTGGTGGCTACCCAATCAGGTTTTCCTTCTAAACTTAACCAAAGCTACCGAGCTTTGGTAGCTACCCAATCAAGTTTACTTCTCCTTATTTTTTCTGCCGTTAAGAAACCAACAGAAGGAAATTTAACATTTTTTCCATAATAATTTTGCAGGGATATTGGACTAGGGGCATGGAATTAAAGAGTCACAACAAGTCATATATTAAATAGATTTTCATTCCACTATAGAAATAGAAAAAAATGAAATTGAAAATGAGAAGTTTTGACTAAACTTTAAGCAACATTGTCACTCCTTTTAGCCATGTTTTTAGTCTCTACCAACACCTGAGGGAAATATCTTCCTATCGCTAAATGTTCCACTATGTTCACCAGCTAGTTGCGAACTGTGTCTGTCTGACGTTCGGTGCTAAGCAGGTAGTGTACGGTGGATTTTTAGATATTTTCTTTTGCTGAAAACAGCTGCCTGCTACAGCAGAAAACGACACTAAGAGAGCGGTGAGAGTGAACCAAACCAGTTAAGTTGTGGGCCGGATAGCTAAACATTGAGCTGAAACTTGCTATAAAGTAATTTATGCAGAAATTCTGTCTTTTCATATAGGCTATATTGATGAAATAGCTGAAGTACATTTGTCTTTAGTTTGGAAAAGAATGTTGTGTGTGTCTGAACAGAGCAGAATTGGCCAGAATTAAGTGTGCGGTTTTCAGAAAGGCAATCTTGTTTTGTTGGCTGGTTTATTAATTTTTTTTTTAGTTACCCGTATTTATCATCCTCATCAATCCTTTGAGGGAACTTTGGTCAACTATTACCAGGTGCCAGGATATCAAAGCTTTCACATGAAGAAAAAAATAGCTTCAGATTTAATGCTCAGTGGCTCTCAGATTAATTACTAACCAATAACCTGGGCACTGAGCTTTGCCAAGGGTGTGGAAGGCAGGAAGCCAGAGGTTAGCCTTATTGAGTAGGCCACGATTTAGAGAGGAGAGGCAGTAAGGGGCAGGACGCAGCCATTCTTCTCATAGAGCTGAAGCCTACTAGTTAACTGTGTAATATATTACATGATGTCAGTGAGTGACATTACTCTCCCTTAACCACCGTTTCATATTTTCATATAAGAGAATAACTTCTTTACAAAATGTGTGGGACGATGTGACGTCATCTCCATTGGTCAACCCAGACGTCGGCCAGAGAACAATGTGTCACAGGGAGACATCCGGCAGTCACGTTGTTTACTCTCTTTTCCTGTTTCTGTCAGCTCTCAGATCTTCCCCAGTCTTTAATATGTTACCAGGAGTTTCTGCAAAACGCTGCCCTCAGCACACCCTGACCTTTGTCATTTCCGGTGGCCCAGTGCAATGCGTGTTATCTAATCAGGGAAACATCTGACTCCAAGTGAAGGGACCAGAGAGGTAAAGAAGGTGGGGAGGGAGAGAAAAATGAGGGATGTAGAATTATGATGTAGAATTAATAGTCAGTATCAAAGTGTGGTGTGATACAGTCTACTGATACACTGAGACCAATGTAGCGATACATTCAGTTGTGATATTGTGGTAGAGTGTTTATGCTGCTGTACATGTCTGAAAAACCCCCTGAAGCTTTATGTATTTTTGTTACACACCGCCTCATGTCAGCTGTGTATAAACCTCTGATAACTAAAGCCTTTCATGACACAGTAAATAATCTCCCCTATGTTTTATTCTTGCTTTGTTAAAAACATATTTTGCTTTTTTATTAGTATGTTTTCCTTCAGTTATAATGTTATGTATTATAGACAACCGTCTTACAGTGTATTACGCTGTGATTCAAAGCCCTGGTAGGTGACATGAGAAAGATGAGTGGGACAAGTAATAGTAGTATCATATGAAATAAGAAAGGAAAGGGGTCGATGTGAGCTGGAGCCCCCGTCATGTGTTTGAAGCCACCTGCTTTAGGGGAAAGGTTGGAAATCAGCAGTGGCTAGAACCTGAACATGGCCACATGGTCAGTCACCCTCTGGCTGGGGTTAAACATACACAGACAGCTTCAGGCTTTAGAAATCGTAGTCAGCAGTATGTTATTTCACTAAGATGTACATTTAATCCAAAGTTGAATCCTTGACTTTGCTTCTTCACATTCTATTTTTAGTTTTGTTGCAGATTTTAGGCTAGCTCGTTGGTAGTAAAAGCTTCTGCCACCACGCAGATTTCCCATGGGTTCATTTGTTTTATTTAATCTCAGCATCAGAGTAGTTCTAGTGTGATGTGGCATGAGGTGAACTCTGTTTAAAAGCTCAAATTGTTGGACAAACGTGATGTAGACATTTTAGACCCGTCTCCTGGCTTTATCTTATCTGTATGTCTGTATAGTGTTCCTCACACATGTTGTTGTTGTTGTTTATGCTGCGGTTCAGATGTATTATGTGGGCTGATGTTTCATGTAGGCTGTCTAATTTTGATGATGTTTTTGTAACCCAAGTGATGCAAAAGGTCACAAGAAAAGACCCTCAAGGAAAATACATTTTTAAATGCTGATTACTCCTGATTATGTTCACTAAAAGCATTGTTTTTCTTTTGCTCTTTCCCTCTCTTCTTCTTCCTTCCACCTTCCTCGTCTTCCTCCCTTCCTCCTCCACAGTGACAGTTATGCGCGTGTGAGAGCAGTGGTCATGACTCGGGATGACTCCAGCGGTGGGTGGCTTCCCCTGGGGGGCGGAGGCCTTAGCTGTGTCACCGTCTATAAAGTCAGCCGGGTGGACGACAGCAGCAGCACCCACAGTGGAGGCAGCGGAGGGAGCAGCAGCAACCTCAGCCCCTGTAGCCCCAGTCCTAGTCCCAGCCCCAGCCCTAGTCCCAGCCCCACCGCTGTGGAGTTCCACATCAAGGGCGAGAGGCTCAAAGACAAATTGGTAAGGGAGCCTCTATCTCATAATGTGAAAATGGCCATTTCTGAATATATTAGGTCATGCTATGCTGCATAAATTTGAGCTAGTTGATGGGTTTTCTTTCTTAGTTAGTCATTCCTTCTCTTTCATGCACATTCAGGTGCACAAACTAGAGATGGTGCATTCTCTTGGATGAGATCACCCTAAGCCCCCCTTTCCCAGACTCCCCACTCTCTGTCTCACTCACTCACACACACTCACACAGGAAGTGGTTGTTTGGCTTTCCTCCATGGCGCAGGTATCTGAAAATAGGAGCGAACTGCGTGATGCTGTGATGCATGATGATATCATCAGGGAGAAGGGCAGATTACTCAGGAGCAAAGAATGTGGGATGTGGGAAACGCACAAAGAGCTTGGAATGGACCTATATGATGGAATACGGGCTGGAAATTCACACTCACTCCGATTTTCCACGAGTACACAAGTATTTGCCCACCTTTTTTATAAGCATTTCCTCTTTCTTAGTGTGTGATTTAAAGACTGTATGTGGCAGTAAATGAAGCCAGGAAAATACGTTTCTGGTTATTCTAACAGTCAAAATAATCCCAAATGTCTACGTCTGTAAAGCACTCTAGTTAATATAGTTAAACTGTGAGGAAAATAGGTTTTAAGACATGCTAATATTTCTCTGTAATCTTTTTAGTTGCCACGTGGCCTGATGCACTGACTATGTTTAGTAGTTTTGCATAAACACTTAAAGAAGTAAAGCCATTTAAAAATGTATGCAGAAAGATTATTATGCGCAGGGTTTTTTTCCCAACACAATTCTTTATTGCCCGACCAAAAACCCAATGATATTCACGTATTTATCATGGAAGACAAAGAAAAGCGAGAAATCCTCACATTTGAGAGAAGCTGGAACCAGCAAATGTTTGGTATTTCGCTGGAAAAATTAGCCAAACAAATAATTCATTATCAAAATAGCTGCTGATTAATTTTCTGTCGAACAGCGGATTGATTAATCCACTACTCGTAGCTCTAGTGTAAAATCTTTTGAAGTCTACAAACTAAGCATTACCAAACTCTAAATGCATTGCAGGTTTTTCCAAACTCTTTGCAGTTGATGTATTTTCATATGTAGCTGGGTCTGTAGCTACACAGTATGATGGCGTATGTGTCAGTAGTTGCAGTGGCAACAGCAGTATAGGGCTTCATTCACAGATAGCAAAATGTCCTACACAGCAAGAACGTCCTCACCTGCAGCGCTCCACTTTGACTTGATAAGAGATCTGTGTATGCTGCGTTTAAATGGCTGTACATCAGTGTAACTCTTAATAATATTTTTAATAGCGTGTCTAGTTACTAACATATTAAATAGTTTATTTTAGTTTTTACACCAATTTTTGGCACCGTGTACACATACAAACACATAATCTGCAAGTGTGTGGTCATTCTGTTTCTGTAGTTCTAATCCTTATGGCTTTTCTGTAGTTGCTGTAAAGCTCATGACCTTCTTGTCACAGACTCATTCTGTGTTGTAGATGTAAAGCAGATCCAGTAGATGTACTGGGATAATCCGAGAGAGAGAGAGAGAGAGATCTGTCACATGTCAGGAGACTGAGGAGGCCACCATGATACACAGTCTGGTGGTTCCTGACGATCCGACATTAGAGGCTTGTTACAGCAGGGTGTCTAAATCACCTTTTTATCTTCTCTGACTGAACCAATTTTATGTGTGTTTTGTGTTTACGGCGTGTTTGTATTTTGTGCGTTGCTATCTGAGCGTGTGTGTGGCACAGGAAAAGGGTGTGACGGGAATGCTGTTGTTCAGACAGGGTATAGACATGGCTCAGAGACCCCGGCAACTCTTCTGGGATGTGGTAAAACACTCCTATCACCGCCAGAGTCTACCCCCAGTCACCACAACAAACACCCAGCCATATGTAGGCCTGTCGGGATGCCACCCAGCGCCATGGTGCTGGCGTCAACCACAGCGCTACCGACAGTCTGGGGTCATCAGAAGAGGCAGAGTGATGAGTCCATGAAAACAACAGCAACAGACAAAACCACATAAGAATATGTCAGACAAAACGCAGAGCAATATCAGTACTTGTTACCACAGTGGTTGTCTAAAACTGTAACGTCGGTGTTTTGATTTCAGAGGTAAATGAAAGACCATAATTATGTTGTATGAGTGATGTTGAAAACAGAAAAAATGTCTGTCTGAAAGGCTGTTTGGTTTGATTTGTTCTGTCTAAAACACAGAAAACGAAAATGCAGTTCCATGGTTTAGATGTATTTCTTTGTCGTCTTTAAGAGATTTAATTTCAGCATTTTAATTTAGCCAAAAATGGACAGAATAGAAAAGCACAGTGACATCCCCTGATCCCTGATGAGAACTGAGCTGGATTGAGGAAAAACACATCAGAGATGCAGTTATTTTGCAATCACAAAGGCACGATTTTGGCTGGTAGAAATGAGGTGATTTTGGCTGGTAGAAATGAGGTGATTGAGGTGCATAAGATCTGAGATGAATCAGGGAAAGAGTGAGTGTAGTCAAAGAGCAGGAAGCAGAGGTGGAGCCAGATAGATGGGAGACGGAAGAGGTAGAGGGGATCTGTCTATAAGCGCAGTGATGCGGCACAGAGTGTACTGGTGATGACTCAGCTGGCTCTCCATATAGCTACCAATCACTCTCCTCCTTGCCCCCCTCCCTCCTCTCTCTCTCTCTCACACTCTCACTCTCTCTCACTCTGATTCCCTGACTCTCTTAAACACCACAGATGTAATTGGTTGATGATTACTTGCCATACTGCCTCTTGGATTATGACAAATCTGGTTTAGCTCTCACCTCACTTCCTGTCGTTCTTAGACTGTGACTCCTTATGATTGATACAGCTGTGAATGTGGTGTAGTCCAGGCTTACTCAAAGCTTTGCCTTGGGACAAGGGCCCACTCGATAAAGCTGTTTGTTTCTACTGTTAACCTTGTCATTTGATTGTTTTGACTTATCTTTGCTAGCAAAATATGTTTTATCAGCTGTGAGTCTTGGGTGAGGGGAACATGTGTATCAATTTCAACTAATGCCTCCTACTAAGCCTTCAAAACACAGTGCTTAAATATTATTGCATACAATTAAATTTTTCTATATTTTTCTATACTATTTTATTCCAAGATTATAATATATTGTTTTTTATTCCAAGCATTGTTATTGAAACATCTTGAAGTGATTATCAGGTTGTAATTACCATTCTGATGGCAAAGGCAGTGTTTATAGATTGTAGCCTGATTTCTCCCACTTGGTTTCTTGTGTGCATGTAAATGTAGTCTCTATCTTCCCCCATTTCCGCTCTCACACTATCTCTTCACTACCCTCTGCACGTCTCACCTCCGTCTGTCTCTGCCTCCGTCCCTCTCCTCCTCTAACATCTCCAGCCTCTATTCCGTTTCTATCTCTCTCTCTCTTTTTTTTGTCGGGCTGGCTCCTCCTCCTCTCTTTTCTCTGAGCACAGTGTGGAATGCGGGTTTAAGTATCATCCTTCCATGCAACTGTGATACTTCCTCCTCTGTTGGCCTCGCTGTGCGCTCACCTTACCTGCTCTGGCTCCATTCAGTCTCGCCTCCACAATCAGCCCCAGAGGCACAGCGGACCCCCCTCCCTCTTCTTTCCTTGCCACCCCATCCTCCTCACATCCATCCCTCTCTTCTTTCTTCCCCTCATCCACTGGCTCTGGGTAAACACACAGGCTTAACCTTTGCCCCTCCTTTTCTTGGGGAGGCATGTATGCAATAGTGACACGAGGACAGACATTGTGAGACATGCAGAAAAATGATGTTGCGGTACACTTGCAACTGGATCAACGTGTGCAAAAAAGCAGCTCTCACTCAGAAATTCAGAATGAAATGTAGACCTGTGTGCACCCTCTCTGACACACATATCACATATCCTCAACCTCTCACACAGCTGCCACGTATCAGCCTCTTAAAGTGTGCATGTTGACTGTTGTCCAGATCGACGGGGAATGGTGCCATCTGCTTTCAGTTGTCGAGTATTGGTTTGTGACTGTTATCCTCTGACAGGGCATTGGCACTGTGAAGATGCACAGTGTAGCACCTGGGTCATTGAGCTTTTCATCACACCGGCTCCTGTGCTCACGCATTCTCCTGCGCAGATCGCCATGCGCACGCTCACACATTCACACCCCATTAAGCCACCTCTCGTGCACATCGGTAAAAAAACCTCAAAGACTGTAATGGCCGTCTCTCATTTCATTTAATCTGCCTAGAGGAAGGCCGGGAGGCGGCCCAGTAGCCCTGATTAATAATAGGCTTTGGAAACACAGTCTCTCTCTCTCTGCCACACACTTGGGCTGCCTGGCTCCAAAACATACTCAACCCCCCCTTCTTCTACCACCACCACTGCTCTCCAACTTTATCATCATCTGTAATGAAAACCCCACCATTTAGAATGTGTTTTACAAATTATCCAAAGAAGTATGTGAAATTGTTGGGCTTTTTTTTCATTTTCTATTTTAGAAACTCTGGAGTTGTGTGTAGTTCCAGATGCAGGCCTCTACTCTCAATCTCTTTCTCTCTATTCCCTTGCTCATGTTGCTGTGGAATGATTAAATGTGGCACATTTAAATGGCTTAGGGTGAGGAGTAAGATGAAGGATTTACATGTGTGTTCCCCAGTGAGTTTCATCATCAAACTTTAAAATGATGCAGTTTCCAGTCCACATACTAACAACTTTACCTTGACCAAATGTAACTGCATTGTCGCTGAGTGCTAATATGCCTTATTTCACTCTCAAACTCTATGGGTGTTGTCAGGTGGTGCTGGAGTGTATCCTGCAGAAAGACCTAATATACAACAAGGTCACCCCCATCTTCCACCACTGGAGGATCAACGACAAGAAGTTTGGACTGACTTTCCAGAGCCCTGCTGACGCCCGTGCCTTTGACCGGGGCATACGTCGGGCCATTGAGGACATCAACCAAGGTGTGTGTGTATTGGCAGGTATTTAATAGTGCCTGCATGTGTGTGTCTTTTTGGAGTTTAGAACAAAACACCAGGTTTGTTTGGAATTTCCTCTAAGGTTGCAGTATAATGTGTGTGTTGGAAGCCATCCAACACGTGTAAAATAATATGGGTGTATGTGTATGAACATGGTATGCATTCTGTTAGTGGGTTCTACAGCCTGTATTCCTGCCTGTTTGTCATTGGCTTGTAATGGCTGACCTAGCATCTGTTCTATGAAAGATGCATAGCGCTGATTAGCGTTGATGACTTCCCCTCACTGCTACCTGCTCATTCACCCAAGCATGACCCCTCCTGCGTTATCTTATCAGCGCCAGCTGCCCAGATAAACTCTCCACTTCCTGTAGAGACTGGCAGGGCAAGGCTGTGCCCAGACAGTGGGTGATATAGGACAGGGGAGGGAGGGTTGGTGAGAAAGAGGGGGGCAAGAGTTGGGACACATAGAAAGGATGGCAACCTGAGATAGGGGCAGAGCTTCAGTGAGAAGAAACTTGACCAGGTTGGGCTTTTGTGCTGCTCAGACTTGGTGAGTAAGTTTGAGGACTGGCTAGTCTAGTCTATAAAAAAAAAACTAAGGTTGGTCTGTATTCAGTATTTGTACAATTTCTTTAAGCTAAACTAGATAATACACTTGGGTGGAGTTGAGTCCCTGAGTTTAGTTAGCAGTGTTGGATCCTGATAAGCATTATTTTTCAGTACAGTGCCAGAGGTTGCAAAGTCATCCAATTAGCAGGAGAATCGCCAGCTCAGCAATCTGCCACCCAGCCCCATGTTACACAAGAGGCTGGCTGGCTGGGGAGCTATAATCTCCTTTACTCTCTAGACCTGGGAACCCTGGGGAGCATAGAGGAGGCACAGCAGAACATATCGTAAAAGGCTTATCACCGCTAGGCATCAGTTGCTTCGTGCCCACAAGCGTTTATCTGAGATTTGAACTTCCTGGGCACAAGTCCACACATAGTCTAGGTAAAATGTAATCATGGGTAACAACTGTAGGGCTGGCTTTGCAAATAGCTCTGCCTGTGTATTTCAATTGAAGATGGAGAGCAAAGAATCATGGATTGCTATAAACACAATATTTTAATCAGAGGACGACAGTGTAATACCGGAGGTCAGAGCTGCTTGTGGTGTAAAAGCTAGTTGGCTTTTAGTAGGCTAGTATGCTGTTGTACTGGATTTAATATATTAGTAGATTGACAGAAAATTAATCAGCAAACATTTTGATAGTGAATTGATAATTTTAAGCTAAAATGTGCAAGCCTCTCAAATATAAATGTTTGCTGGTTTTCTTAGTCCTCTATGATAGTAAAACTTTGGAGTGGAGTAGAAAATTTTGCAGTGTTGGTCGGACAACAAACAATAAGAATAAGAAGTCTCCTTGGGCTCTAGGAAGCTTGTGTTTTGAACTATTTTATGACATTTTATAGACCAAACGATTTAAAGTAATAGTTGGTTGCAGCCCTAGTTCACAGAACAGGATTCTTTGGGAAGAAAGGTTGAACATCTCTGATAGCTGGTCAGTGTGATGAAACACACTCCCCTCACCTCACCCAGAGGCTGTACAGTTTCTGTCTCCCAGTAAATGCTTCAACTCTTTCCTGTGAATGTCCTCCCTCTTTCTCCTTCTCTTCTCTTCTCTTCTCTTCTCTTCTCTTCTCTTCTCTCCTCTCTCCTGGCATCTTCTGTATTCTGCTGGTGTTGTGTAATGCCTCTCTCTCCTCAGCTCAGGCAGGCAGGTTCTTCTGTATTCCTGTTGCATCGTTCTGCTGCTGGACCGCTGCGTGAATGTGTGTGGGGAGAGAACAGGCAGCAAGAGAGAGAGAGAGAATATGTTTTGCCCTTGTGTGTGTGTGTGCACGTGTGTGTGTATCAGTCTTGCAGTCCTCTGTTGCCATGGCAACGCCAGGCACATGGCTCAGGCAGCTTCGCGGCCCAGCACTGCCAGAGTCGTGCTGCAGGAAGCCTCTTTCTCTCTGTAGTGGAGAAATGCATACAGACACACACACAAACATCTTTCTCCATGTGATTCAGACAGATCGACAGACCGGTGGACAGACTGGCTCTAACACAAGCCCAGTGAATTCTTCTGTCCTCTCTGTGGCAGAGACGGCACTGCCATGTATTGCTGTATTTGCCATATGCTTCAAATGAGGCCTCAGTGATCCTAATTAAGTGAATCTAAGTTTTAAAAAGAACCTCTTGATGCCCCAGGTACAAACAGTTTGCCCTTCCTCCCAATGGAAATGGTTTAATCCCTGTTTTCTGCAACATTGCCAAGACTATAGCCTCTACTGCTTTCTCTTCTATGAAGTTTCTTTAACAGTTTTCTTTTATCATGAATATTCTGCCTGCTGCTGCCTGAAAACCAAGTGCTAGGTTTGCTTTCATCAGACATGCACAAGTGTTGTGTGTACAATACTAGTCTGAATATTAGTGATAATTATAGTAAAATAGTTTCATACTTCATTTTAATCTTAATTGTGCAACTGGAAGTGCACAAGTATAACACACATCATATTGACCTAAACCGATATCCTTTACACTACTAATCATGCAGAATTGGTATCTATTTCTCAACAGTTGAGTTGCTGCACTTACAGCACATATCGAGCCAGATTTGGAGCCAGCCATGTCGTAACTACTGTGTAGCTAACATGTTACATGTATAAATTCTTACAAAAATGTTTTATTAAATAAAATTTTCTTCGCTTTGGTTGTTGGACTTCATTATCTCTAGCCATGCATGGCAAAAGTAAAGGAAAATCCATAAAGCTTTAAGTTGCATAAATAATAAGACCAAGAATGCAGGTTAGAAACAAATGACAGCTACTCCTACGTTACACATAAAGCTAGGTAGGTATCGCATACCAGAATAGTTTTACTGACATTGTGATGCTGATTTTGATTCAATAAATACCTTGTACCTTGAGTATTAAGCACTAGTTTTTCACCCCATTATAGTACTTCTGGGTAGTTTTTTCATAAAGGATAATAATACTATAATATTGGACAACAACATTATCTATTAAACAATGGTGCTCTCAATGTGAAAAATATCCCCCTGCTATTAGTAGAAAAGGGTTTAACAAAACAGCACTTGTGTTAAAATATCAGTAACATGAGTGTCTTTCCTCGGGTTACACCATCCACAGTTTCATTCTCTGTGGTAATGAAAAAGCTGTAACATGGTCAGCCTGATATCTGAAACATAAGCTCTGACTCCAGCATCAGCAGACGAGGCGTTTTGGAAGCGGAAACGGCACATGGCGTTTTAGCCCAGGTCGGGGGTTACATTATTCTAGACATGCATATTTCATTAACTTCTGTGTGTCCCATTGACACAAAGCAGCTTTCATTTCCCCATTAGGCTACAGTCAGAGGAAAGCAGAAGTCTTGTCCTATTCTGGCCTGACAACAGTCAGCGATGTAAATCTATTGGCTCAAACATGCTTTGTGGGGGAGATGTCATCCATTGAGAGTGAAATATTTTTTATGAATACAATTTTAGACATATTCTTAGAAATATATAGCTACGGTTTGAAAATGGTACAAGGAAGTGGACGAGTCTGGTACACAATTTCACTGGTGTTCTGCGAAGTTTTGCCCCTTCGTGGTAAAGTTTTTAAAAACAACTCTTTTCTTGTATTTGTCAACCAAATGTAGCTAAGACACTAAAAATAGTGTTATGTGTATGTGCTATTATACAGGTTTGTAATGTACAAAAACCTGATGCTACATGTCGATAATACCATTGGTGACTGTGTGAGGAGGTTTTAATGCCATAGAGAATGATGATGCATGGATTGTTGTAAGCTTTTAGTTGCTTATTTAACCACCTGTATTAGTTGAGTGTATAAGATGATCAAGTCAGGCCTCTAATCTTTTTCCCGTCTGGGTTCTTTCTTCTGTCTTTCAGGTTGTCGGTCGTTTGGGGAAGGGGATATTCCTGAGGATGGACTACCGGTGAGTGAGATTAAAGTGGAGAGGTTCTGGCTAAGAGTTTTAATATGAAAAAATTGTGTGTTGTGTGCATTCACATAAATACATATTTATTTCTAGTCTATTTTTTCTCTGTTTGAGTGTGTTGGGACACATTTATTTAGGCTGTAAGCATTTTTCACAATGTATTTTTGTTAGAAAATGCGCTACAGAGTAAAACAAATTCACATGGATTATAATATTTCAGTGCACCTACTGTAGGTTTTTTACAAGGTTAGATTTATCACTCAACTCCCCCTCACTATTAAATAGGAGGCAGGTCATAGCTAGAACCTGAGCAATATTTTTGAGCCCTGATGTGTCCCACCTAGGCACTGACACCTGCCTTTGTTCTCTAACAGTTGTTCTTGGAGATTTACAGGTGTTTAACCAGTGCCAGCCAGACCCTGAGGTGAGGCTGGGTGTTGGCCAGCGAATGTGTTCGAGCAGGCTTAGCTGTCTCTATCAATCTAACTTGGGAGCTGTCGCTCTTGTTAGAATTGATGCCGATATAATAACTATTGCCTCAGGAGCTGGTTGTTCAAAGACAGCTTGGTGAAAATGCTCTGCGATTTGTTTCTTCATGAGCTAGGCCTCGTTTTTGTTGACAGGTGCGTTATGTGAAGAATTTAATATATTTGCCCTATTCCTATTGACGGTTGACGTGTGGTTAAGAATGCCATGTTCTCTTTAGCAGAGAAAGGCAGCACACACAAAGTCTACACGCCCATGTTCATTTGTTTTAGATATCAGGCCTATTACAGGAATGTCAGTCACCTGTTCTACTTCTGATTACAAAGTAGGTGAAAAGACACCTTTGTGGGAGGAATGGCAGTTTTTGTAATGGATACTTAGAAATGCAGAAACCATCCAGTCCTGCAGTAGATGCTACCTTTGTGTCAACTTACTGTTGACACTGTGTCAGAGTAGTGTTGATTCAACTCTGGTCATTTTTTTTACACTGTAGTTTGTGGTGCACACAAAGGTACAGCTTCAGAACATACTAAAGAATTGAGTCGACACACAAATAACTAAAATAGTAGCCTCAACAAGTTTCTGCTAACTCTGTTTATTGGAAAATGCCCCACCAGTTCAACAAGCTGTCCTTACGATCTTATCTTTGATATTACATTGTACCCTCTGTGAGTTAGTTTTTAGCTGTGAGTTCATTGCACTTGTCAGAGGTTAGTCATCACCTTTGACCTGCCCAGTATCTTAGAAGAGCAGTGAAGAAGGGAGAGCTGCGTTCCTGTTCCTGTGGCAAAGTTCCTCTTTAAGGAATCAGCCTGAACATACAGGAAATCCAATGGCACCACTGTTGCTAGGCAGCAAGGGGGGGTGGGGGGGTGTTCACAAGGTTCAGTGAGTGAGCCACCGAGGGTGTCACCATGGTGATTTGGCATCCGAATGTTGCGGTCGGAGACCTGGGCTACAGAGGAAGAGAAGTGAACCGGTGGCAAGTGCTGCAGCCAAAGAAGTAGCAAATACCACCACACAACAAGGTGATATTAGTTGTGTTGCTTTATACTGAAAAAGTCACACCACTATTCATACAGATAACCATATGGTCTCAAAAAGCATACACAGACTGGGGGAGGAATATGGTGTATAAAAAAAAAAAAATATATATATATATATATCTAGTTCAGGCCTTTAGAAGCAGGAGATTGGTCATGAATAGCTTTGACCTTGTTGAGAAAGCAGACACCAGTGTCTCATCAGCATGTGAGGTCACCATCAAGCCTTGTTTAGGTCTTTGATTAGATTCAGACATCTCTAAAATAAATCTCTTGGTCTTAGGATTTACTGGAATTCATGATAGCCTTGCATTGCTACAAGCGTTGGAATGTGTATGTGTATGTGTGAGCAGGCTTGTCCGCATGTGTGAGTGGTATGTGTGTGTACATGCGTTCAAGACTGTCTTCTCCACCCATATCCTGCCCACTGAGGCTCAGCACCCACTTGTATGCCCTCCACAAGCTTACCACATTCTTCCTCACTCAGAAACACACACACACACACACACACACACAC
>LKNJ01000216.1:0-208165 GCA_002120245.1 Maccullochella peelii | reverse complement strand
ACATAAACATATAAAGCTGCTAGATACAATCACTAATTTTATTGTGTTGACAGAGAAAATCAGCTATGAACGACTGTTAAACCCTAGTTCTCAAACAGCATATAACCATGACGGTGAGTTTTTAAATGTCTGATTGCTCTGTGTGATGAAGTGGGCACTTGTGCATGAGTGTGGGTGCGTGAGTGTTACTATATACGTGCGTTCATGTGTGCCCACAAGTGTGTGTACTGTATGCGTGTTAGTTTCCAGCGTGCTGGCGGTGTGTGCGTGCGGGGTTGGTGTGTAACCAAATGTTTGGTTGGTTGTCATATTCTCCCATTGTAATTGGATTGCCCTGCATTTATTGCAAGCTGAACCAAGGTTTGATGAACCTGATTAAAACTTGCTGGCTGAGAAGCAAAATGTAGGACGTGCATTTATACAAAGTGTAGAGAATGCTGAAATAACACTTCTCATTCTGCATTAACCAGCACAGTGCAACTTCCTGTCATGTACTGTATTATATATGCAACATGTGTCTGTCTGCTTTAATATATATATATATATATTTTTTTGACCTGCATTATATAAGACTTCAGTTTTAACCACTTTGCTGCTAGTCTTTTATCCTCTTTCAATCTTTGAAATTGTGCATATCTTTGGGAATGCATACAAGTGTACATTCTTGACATTGTGTAGATTAAAAAAGAAAAAAAGCTATATAAACCTGTTTCTCTTCAGTGTATTGTTTTTAAAAAGGTTACTTTTCACAGCAGTTGAGTGGTTATGTTTCAATTCTCCGATGCTTTGGTGCACTGATACTCTATGTAAGCTTTTTTTCATCTTACGGCGCTTGGTGTAACATTTATGTGATTAGTTCTAAATAGTGGAAGACGTGTTTTGAAACTTGCAGTATAAATGGTACTACTCTTAACTATTCTGTAAACACTGCCTGTTTTCTTTCTTTTTCTTTCACTCTCTCTTTGTGCATATTTCTTTCCTGTGCATCTTTTTTTTTTTTTGTTTCTTTAAGTTTCTTAGTGCCATCGGCTTTCACATCCTGACAACCTCAAAAAAGTGCCTCACGTCCATCCTAGTTTCCATTTTATAATTTAACATCTCTCGTTCTGGTTCTATTGGTTTCTACACGTCTAGGTATTTCTTCTCATGGTTCGAGAATACCAAGTATATGATGTAAAATTTATAGTCCCAATAACTCATGTCATAGTTGTATTTTCTTTATACAGATGTAGCTCGTTACTTTTCATAAATATATAATGTAAATATGCATACATATGTTTGTAACTGTTTTTCTGTTACATCACACACTTGTAATTTGACATATCAAATAACATTATCATAATAAAATGGTGAGTTTTAATCTTTTGCAGTGCATGCTTCATTGCGTTTCTTTTCATCAATAATTATCCATGTAAGAACAAGATGGGGAAACTGGAGCTCAAAGGTGTGCAGACGCAAAACATGAACGAGTGTTTTATTGTGAAGACAAACCAAGTGCATGTGCTCAAGTCTACTGTGATGAGAAGATTTAAACAACCTTCTTCCTCTTTTGTAAATACTTGAAGTTCGACTATCAGGACCGAAATCTCCAGTAAATCCTACTTCTACATTTCAAAGACATACCCATTCTAATGTGTGTAAAATCCAGATGGTTAAATGAAGCTAGAAATATCAAAAGGTAGAGCTGAAATGATTTGTCCAACAGAAAATTGATCTGCAACAATTCTGATAATCAATGTGTGGGTTTAAGTCACTTGTCAAAGAACGATGCCAAACATTCTTCGGTTCCAGCTTCTCAAATGTGATAATATGCTGTTCCTCTGTTTTATGTCATTGTCAACTGAATATCTTGTCTCACTGTCGGTCGGACAAAACAAGACATTTGATGACGAGCTCTATTTATGAATAATTAATCGAAGAAAAATATTGATTAATTGATAATGAAAATAATAGTTGGAGCCCTACTGCAAAGACTTCAAGGCGGTAACAAGACACCTTATTGGCATAAGTTACAATGGAGAAGCTACTTAGCCTAACCAAAGTCCATTTGCATCCTATAACAACACTAATCATTATCCTCATATTTTTGACCCAGACATAGTGTTATGTGATTGTTGGTGAAACTTGAATGAAAACTAAAATAAGCATTTACAACAACTGAACTGGGAGGAAGTAACTAAGTACCTTTACTCTAGTACTTGATGTTAATTTATATCATTTTAGGCACTATTATATGTATTTCCAATTTCTCTGACTTTGCTTTTAGTCCAATACATTTAACAGGGCAATAACGTTTTTTTTTTTTACTCCACTACATTTACCTGATAACTGTACTAGTTAGTTTGCAGATTGTTTTACATTCAACATGAGGTGGGATCTTAAAATATGGCTTATGTCTGGTAAAAATCTCCAAAATGTCAACTTTTCATGAACTCTAATAAACCGCCTTTTTTAAAAATTTGACGACAAAATACATTTAAGACACAAGCAAAATAAAATTTCTCAACCTATAAATAAGTGACTCACATATTTGGAGATACACTCATTCTCCTGATGCCTTTTTTCAGTAATTTAACACTCTGACAAGAAGCACTTTGAGCACTTTTACTTTTGAAACTGAAACACATTTTATTGCTAAAATGTATATGAAATTCTGACTTTTAAATTAGAGTTTTCTATTATGGTAGATCTACTTATGTACCGAGTATAGGAGCGGAACCATTGCAGCGGAACCACAGATTGAGAGTCACACGTTTCACTCCGGCCCACGTACATTACCGAACAAGCAAGGAGGCATGATGGCGCCGCAGAAATGAATGGGTTCCCAAAGTGTATATAATGACATTGTTGTACCCGTAACGTCGTCATGTTTTACGTAGACTAACCCGTGTAAAAAACCTCACGGATTCAGCCATGGAGTGTGACATTTTGGACTCGTTAGAGCAGCTTGGGTAAGCTAATTTACAGTTAGCACGGTGCGGTACTTACTTAGCTTTGTATATAACGTTAACTATAACTTCACAGTCACCGTTATGTTCTCAGTATGTGTTTGTAAACAATATAGTGGGTGTAATAGCTAGGCGTAAAGGAGCTGGTTGACACAATACCTCTATCTAGCATGTAGGTGTTCTGAGGCTAATTTGACCCTTCTCTCAACGATGTTAACGGTCCTTAGCTATGACGGCCCTCTGCTGGAGGAGAAGGCGCTGCTCGGAGCCGCAGAGGAAGGCCTGTCCTCTCCTGAGTATGTGGACCTGTGCAGGTGGCTGGCATCCAGGTTAAAGCCGCTGTGTGATCTGGAGGAGAGCATTACTTCCGGTCCAGGTGAGCCCCATCCATTCGCACCTGATTCTGATGCTCCAAACTGTGTCTCTCACGTTCAACCTGTTTTCTCGCTGTCCTCCTCTCCAGACGACATGGACAGCCTTCAGGTGGAGATGAGTGGTTTGCTGAAGGAGCTGCACTGTCCTTATGAAGAAGTTGTCTCAGGGATTCTCAAGGGCAGTGTGCGAAGTGCAAAATCTCACCTCAAGTTTCTCTGTATGTCATCAGTTGTGCTCCTTATTCCAATCATTGTGCTACAAGCTCTCTGTGTGGTCAGTGAGGAACTTAAGAATATGATGTTTGTGTCTCTTGTGAAGTGTTTCTAAGCTCTGAGCTCCAGGCGGCTCAGATTGTGAGGAGCAGACGAGCCTCTGATAAACAACAAGACCAGAGGCCTGTGTGTCAGGAGCTCCTGGCAATCTGTGAAACACTGAACCTATCAGAGCCCAGAGGACAGGACACAGCAGGGGTTTTCTCTGCAGTCCAAGACAAGGTGGGACTATTTCATTATTCATATCAGAGCCACCAAAATTAGCCTGTGAGAATGTTTGTTGTAATAATAGAGGATAAAAACATGCATCTGAACTAATAGTCTTTTTGCTCTATGTTTGTAACTCAAGGTCAACAAAAAAAGTGTGTGTTGTAGTTGCACTGGTTTGAACATCGTAGTATGGCAAACGTATATTAAACCATGGCTAGCCATTTTGCATTGACTTCCTGTTTCATATTGATATACAACTTTACTAGCAATGTTTAAGGCATTAAATGGCCTTGCTCCATAAATACTTAATGTTAATTGCTGTCTGCAATGATGTCTTTGTTTTTGGGGCAGCGACTGTTACCCCATGTTCTTAAAACTATGGAGACATTCCTTTGATTCTGTCCTTACTTCAACAAAAAAATGACTTGTAGGCATACATTGAATTGCAACTGTTAATAATAATAGTTATAATAGTTAATATAATTCAGTGCAGTACGTACATTGCATGCTTGTTGCATGTATTTGTAATTAGAATCCCTATTTGATATGTTGTTGTTTTTTGGCCCTCTTTGGGAGAAAAAGTGATTGTAAGCATACTGCATGTATATTTTCCTTGCTTTGTATTGTGCTAGTGCATTAAACCTTGTGTGTCATTGTAGGTTGAAAAAGTACTTAAATATCTTCCAAATGGCTTCATTGGAAACCCGGTGCTAAAGAAATCTCTCTGCAGCGAACAATGGGTAAGTAGATGAAAATCTGAAATAAACCACGTAATATGAACGTGCTGTATCTGTATATTGGGTGTGATTTGTATCACAGAAAGTGTGCTTGAATTTAACCCGTTTTGGCTTCTTTCTTTTTTTAAACATTTTTTTATATCTCTGCAGGAGAGGTTGCACAACATAAACACGGTTCTGTCTTCAGAGTATGAGTGTCGCCGCAGGATGCTGATCAAACGGCTGGATGTCACAGTTCAGTCATTTGGGTGGTCAGACAGAGCCAAGGCACGTTCATATAATACCTCATCAAACTGTTTTTTTGCCCTCTTTCTTCATGACGGGGGAATCTAATCTAGCTGCTCATTGCAAAAGCAAATATCTGATGCCAACCACTCAATAGGACCATGTAGAATAAAATGTAACATATGAATATTACTTATGCTAACAGCTTTTGGTTGAGTGATGCAAGTATTGGAACAAGTGCATTTTGGATTTGTGATTTATAAAAATTTTCTAGGAATTTTTTCCCTATTTTTATTAGAAGCTGATTTTATTATATGTGTGTGCCCGTGGTTTGTTAGGTAAAGGTGGACAGCATGGCGAGGGCCTACCAGCCTAAGAGACACTCTCTGCAGCCACAGTCCACAGTGGACATGGCCGAGCTGCTGGCTGCCAGAGAAGACATCTGCAACGTGGTGAAGACCAGCAGCGGCTCCAGCAGGGAGAACACGGCTTGTGCTGTCAACAAGGTATAGAAGAACTTTTCCTCTTTCCCAATAAACGCCTTCAATCTGATGTTTTCCTCTGACACAAGCATTTCTCCCATCTTCTCTCTTATCCACAGATCCTGATGGGGAGAGTCCCGGACAGAGGAGGACGTCCCTCAGAGATACAAGCCCCACCTCCTGAGATGCCGCCCTGGCAAAAAAGACAAGATGGCGGAGGAGGTGGTGGCTGGGGAGCCCGTGGTGGTGGTGGAAGAGGAGGAGGTGGTTGGGGAGAAGGAGGTTGGAGAGGAGGTGGATATAACCAAGGAGGACATGGTGGACATGGAAGCTATGGAGGGCATGGTGGACATGGAGGAAAGAGAGGACGGTACAAGTATTAATTTCTTTGGAGATTCGCTTGTGTTGGTATATTTTTTTTAAAGTGATCCAGATGTAGTTTCACATGAACTCAATTCTGTTTTCTGTGTTTTCTAATGAGGAAGAAAACACTTTCATCTGATGGCAGTGGAAAATCTTCCTCATGTATATTATTTATAATGCTCCCATTTTTTATTTTGCTTTTTAAAATATTCTCATCAGTGTTTTTTAAAGTGAAAACACCAGTATTACTGTAACATCATGAACAAATGATTTAACATTGGGACATGATACTGTTAACTGTGTCCCAAATCCATACTACATACTAATTCTAAGGAGGTTATGAGTTTGTATTGTGATCACACTGTAAAAGTGACTAAATTATGTATACTTAAAACTTCAGTCAGTAGGGTTACTAAAAACCCTTGATTTTTGAGTGTCGATAGACCATATTCTCCCACAATGCAATGCACAATGGAAATGGAGGAGTTGGAAAACCACTAATAGCGGATGGTAGTCGTCAAACATCTCCAGGAACATCTCAGAAATTACTATTAAAATGTAATTTTTAAAGTATGTAGACTTAATCTACGCTAATTTAAAAAAAACCCAAAAAGGATACTACATAATATTATATGCTGAATACAATTAGTATGTAGTATGGAACAGGGACACATTCTCGACCACTGAAAAGAAGGACAAAGACACTACTTACGTTTTCCTCGGCATGATAAATATCTTTACCCAAAACATTTAGCTTATGTAATTGAACTGTTCTATGATGTCCACAAAACTTAAAGGTGAATGTAGACAAGCAATCTTTCCCTGGCTAAAGAGGTGTCACTGTGCACCCTGATGACTGAAAAGAACAAGCAGAGGATGCTGTAAGAAGATTGGGCTAACAGAGGTTCAACTTCTGAATCACTCTGTAGTTCCACTGTGTAATCCTCATGTGTCCTCTTCCTCCCTCTCAAGGAGAAAAGACTCTTTTCCATATTTTACTTTACATTTCTTTGAAGATTCTGTACCAGCTGTCATGACTGTGATCCTTTTTCACCTATGAATTTGTTATATAAAGATCTCTTCCAACAATGTAAACTCACTCTTATGTTGATGTAATTAAGATACAGAAATGGAGAGCCACTGGCTAATTCCTACCACAAGGTGGCATGATAGACTGATGTCAATAGAGAGAAAACGGCTGGTGATTTAGAACTGAATAGAGAAGAGAAGAAACAATTTATTTCCAAATATTTATTCTTGGCTGAAAAGACTTTCTACACGTGTTTTTTTTTTTTTCCAATGGCATACCATTTTTGTTCAATAGATACAGTTTATACATAGTTTGTACAATAACCAATATTCATAAAAGCAAAATTTTACATTGTGTACATTATGAACAACAGACCTGTACATGGACAAAACAGTTGCACTGTGGCCACAAAAATCACTCTTTTCAGTCTCCACGCTAAGACTCAATCAGTATCTTAAAAACAAAACAAAAAAACACACAATCTGAAGCAAATTCATATGGGCCATAAAAAGATCCAGTTAAAATACATCTCAACATCAGCTAAGACGTATTTTTCTCCAGTTAAGATCATTGCCTACGCGTCTGGCACTAACAATTTGTCAACAAAAACATCAGGGTAACACAAATGAGGGATTAACAATCACTTCACTTTGGCTACATTATAAATTAAGTTGGTGCCTTGAATTGATATTTCAAATTAACATTGTTAAAAAGATAATTAACTTAATGTAAACTTTATAATAGAGCTCTAAATACTACCAATAGCTGCAGCAGGAAATGTACACGTACGGTGTCCAGCTCCTTTTACACAAATGTGAATGTGTAAGTGTTCCTAACAGTCAGGAGGCCATTTGTAACAGCAGGAAGTGTCTCTGCAGAGGGACATTTCTCACTGGAGTGAAAACAAGCGTGGCAGGCAGAATCCTGTAACTGGAGATGGTCTGTCCCTCTGTGAGCACCACACCAAACACGCTGCACAGCACTGTCAGTTAAGTCTGAATACTGTCACATATTTGTATCTACTTAACAATGAAACTAAGGCCTGTCACAACTTGAAGGATTGAAGTCAAATTCAAGAATTATCATGATCATTACCATTTGCAATCCTTGTGCTTCATGCTGGGATGTTTCTTAAATGTATTGATTAGCATTAATAAAAATATATCACTGCAGTCAAACAAACAATAAATGACACTGAATGAGAAAACTTTCAAATGTCTTTCATATTATGCAAAAATACACAGCCCTTTCAACTTAACAATGCAAATATTTAGGCACTTTGGCTTTGTAAAAATATTTAAAAGTATACTGATCTTGCTCAAATACAGCAACAGAAGAAAGGGATGAAAAATGTGAGTATAAAATTAATTTTCCAGTTTTACTCTCAACCCAAAAACCTGCTCTGTCATTCTTTTTCTTGACTCAACTAAATATTTCTGGAACCCGTGCAATGCTTTTATACTTCCCATCAATCCAGTGTTTTACAAAGACCAATCCATCATCTCCCACCCCTCTTTGTGATAGTAAGGACAATCATATTTATGCACCGAGAGAATATATACATTTGTTTTTAGCAGGTACTTTCTTATGTTTGATGGGTAACTAGGGCTTTAACACAAAGGCTGCCTATACCAAGTAGCAGGGCTGAATCATGGGGTATACATTAGCATCATTCTGTCAAATGTAAATCGACATATTCCTATTAAATAAAATGCAGGGACAAACCCGTCTGTACCACCGGAGGCCGCGTGATAAGAGTTAAAATCCATCTGAACACTGAGCTCCGTAATCAAACCTTAATGCCAGACAATCTGATATCTTCAGAGCCTTATCCACTGTACTTCATTATCAGAACCAGTAGTTACCAAACGGCAATCCAAAACATATTTAAAAAGTGACCTTAGTCAAATGAAAATACAATTGTTTTTGATACACATCTAAAATAAAGATATTTGAATAGAGCTTAACATTGGTTTATGTACAGCAAAGAACTGTAAAAGTGCTTGACTTTATTAAGCAATAATGTATGTAAAAAATAATATATATAATACTGTTTAGAGGCGGGTCATAAGTCTTTATGTTCCTTCATGTGGTATTGCTTCTTTCTTGTATATCCACACATCATTCCTTCAGCCATACCTGATTCAATACCACCAAATACTGACCACTACATTGAACATGTTTATACAGCTGCATCTTCACAGTGCAGTTTGGTATAAACCTGGTGCCATCCCACAATCCTCTGTGATGACTGTGGTGTTGGGGGATGAAGTTGGGCCAGACAGACACTTGTGCTCATATGAGCCTGGAGTTGCGGAGGTACTGGATGATGACCTTGTAGATGAAGGTGTACTGAGACAAGGTCTGAACCATCATCATTCTCTGTGCACGCAGCTTAAACAGGAATTTTGGGACATTCAGCGACTGAAACAGAGACGTTTAGTATGAGAGACAGCAACCAAGGAAACAGACACTCGATGTGGTCATGGAAAAAGCTGTACTACACTGGTTTTATGTGTGATTCTGCTTTTGTGCAAATGGGGAACATACCTCATTGTGCTCGAGACAGGCTATCATGATCTCAGACAGGATGACCACTCCAGTCCGTCCCACTCCAGCACTGCAGTGGACCAGCACAGGTAGGTTGGTGTTCTTTGGGTCACTGATGCTGTTTGTGTGTCTCCTCACAGACTGGATCTCCTCCAGGTAGGCTGGAAAAAGATGAGATGTAATTCAAGGTACATAATAACTTAATACAGCAGTTTTGGAAACTTAAATGTTCTTTTCAAGACTTCTAGGTAACCATCTTCACCAGCTGTCTTTACTTTATTTCCTACAAAACTGATCTAGTATCATGGCACCAGGTGGAATTAATCTCGCTATCAATGCAAACATAACATCATACTTTCAGTCTTCCAGGTAGATCTCTGATCATAAAACCCATAAAAGGATAAACTGATACTGATCCCACTCACTGAGGAAGCCTTTGAAGTCCTCAGGACAGCCGTGGTCAGGCCAGTCTGTGTACTGCAGGTGCCAGACAGTCCTCTCTTGGCCCGTCAGAAGGTGTTTTATCTTTAGCCCTGTGGTGGCGTAGCAGCCGGACTCTGTGCGGAACCGCGTCGTGATCTTGAAGCGGCCGTACGTCACCGTATTGTGTCGTGAGCCAAGTCGGGGCCAATACCGGAAGCTCTTTTCTCGACCGCTCTCCTGGAGGAAGCAGGCAAAATAAAAAAAGGTCAGTCGGGGGAAGTGACGAGGAATAAAAAAACGTGGAGCTGTAAATATGAAATCAGTGCACCTCTTCTGCAGTGACCATGGCAATGATGGAGACACCCTGTTCCCACACCATCTGCCAGAAGTCCTGACACGTGTTCGTCAGGGGACCCTGTGTGGCAATGTAGCTCCACTCCTGTCTGCCTACTGTTATCTAATGAGACAAGGAGAGTCTTTTTAAAGTCATCAGTCATATGATTCATCAGAAATTCTCCTAAAAACAGAGCTAGAGCAGCAGAAAATGGAAATCATTCGGAGCAGAGAAGAGTAATTGTCTTGAGTCAGAGACTTGAGCAGCAGTCATTGCAATAAGTGCAATACTGAATCACTGGAGTACCCCTAAAGTACTGAATTTGAAGCAGGCAATTCCTTTTTCTAATTTCTTCCATTATTTAAGAAATGTCATGTCATGCACTGGCAGTATTTTTTTGCATGTCAAACTCTGTGCTGTCAAGAAGCAGCCAGATGTGAACAGCTGTTCCATCCAAACTACTAACTAAACCAGACTTGATCTCAAATCAAGAAGACAGTTGAGAAACAATTCACTATATACACACGTTCCTTCCTCCAAGAGATAAAAATGTCATAAATTAATATAGTCACTGTAAACTCACTACGTCTATAGGAAATCTACAGTATATGGTGATTTAAAAAAAACGTGTCGAAACACCTGGTTATCACTTATGGAAATCTATAGAGTGTCACTGAGTGTATATGTCCTATGGGGATATAACAGGAATATTATTGGGATTTCAGGCTGTAACATTTGTAGCAGAAGGTGATGCTCCAGTCTGTGGTAAATTTAAACAAATTTTAAGTGTTATGATACATCTCTGCACAACTTACTCTAATATGTGATGCATTGATGTATCCTGTGTTGTTCTCTTTAGTGGGAACCAGCTCCACGCGGGTGTCATCGTAAGGCAGGACGTCTTGGAAGCGGTTTTTGTCTCCGCTCTCTGGCAGCTGGGCGATGGTGCATTCCCCTGATGGACGACGCTTTGGGATACTCTCGTACTCTTTTAACAGCTCTCCCCTCTCCATATGCTGCTCCAGCACTTTACACTAACACACACAAACAAGAAAACAGTAAATACATCACTGCCATGGATAATGTAGTCCTAAAGAGTCATAAAGGTGACCTCATTTTGACTTGCTTGGGCCAATCGGTTTAATTGTATACATTTTAAATGATATGGTGAGATGTGCAGTATCATTCCCTGATCTTTGGTCAAAATTGAATTGAAACATACAAACAACCGCCATATGTAGAAATTTCTTTGGTTGACAATTCTTGTGTGTACGAGACATCTGGGAGTCTACCGTATGCCCACAGATAACACCTTATTAACAGTGACAACTTAAGTTCCTGGAGAGCTAATTAAGTGTATTTAATTTACAGTCACTGTCAAAGCAACAAGCATCCAGATTAACATGGATGACCAGTTCAGCTGAGTGTTAATGTTGCAAACAAGAACAATGACTAAGACTTTCTCCTTCATAACTACGCCTCAGCTACCAGGAGGTTACTAATGCCAACACAACCTAATGAGCTTTTTTCTGGCCATAGCAAGGTTCCTAAATGACGTCATTAACAATACACAAGCAACAAACTAAACATTACATTTGTTGTTGCTTTACAAACCTATTTTCAAGGAGCAAATCACTGACATAAACAAAAACTCTTAAGTGTCCTACCCTCTCGTCATTAGAGGCTCTTTCAGGCTCATCCTTGACCTCGTCGTGCATTGGCTGCCTAGACACCGACAGGCCATTGAGATGGGCCACCTTTAGAGGGCCCATCTTCTTCACCTCTGACCTAGCTCCTTTCTTCATGCCCTGGTATGGCAACAGAGTAGAGATAGAGAAAAAGTGAGGATGATTGTGTGCGAGGCTCACAGAGAGGGGGTAGGTAGACAAGAGGGGAGGGACGGCGCAGCCTCGCTGGGTGCTCTCTGAGAGAATGTCACCTGTCCGGTTTTCCAAGGTAGTCCAACTCCATTCTTTCAATATGTGTCAAAGTGAGACTGTTTGCGCCATTCAAGGCTGGCCACTGAAACTATCTCTAATACATAGAAGAGTGACACGACATCACTGATCAAAAACAAGTGTCTACAACCCACTATTTTAGAAAACAAGCAGTTCTTTGCTTTATGGAACTGGGTCCTCTGAGGTATTACAGTGCAGCTACAGAGCAATTTAAAGCTGGTTAGCGTTATGTTAGCAATAAATTAGAGCATTCAACAGGCTGAAAACATTAGCTAATTAACTGCCCAATCATCAATCTTGCTTTCATGCACATTTAAAGACAAACACATCTAGAAATCTTTAGAGGACAAATATTATCTCTCAGAGGTGGCATGAAGAAATAGAAATGTCCATTTGTCTATTTCTATCTCCATTTCTAGAAACTACTGCACTATGCTAATAATGTAAACAACTACATGGAGTTATTAGCTGATGTAGGTTGAGTTAAAAAAAATACATTAATAGGATGGCTCTAGGCTTAGGAGGAGATTGGGAACAGGACTCACCGGAGGGGGCAAACCTTCTACTGTTTTCTTCCCAGGAGGCACATCAGACACAGGCCTCTTCTTGAAGTCTTTCTTAGTCTTCTGCTTGGCCTGGCCACTCAGGTCTCCCTCAGAGACCGACGGCATAATCCGGGGCTGTCGTAAATCTGACAGCAGGTACAGAGGCTCACCCTCCTGGATCAGGGGGTGAACCTTGTAGGTCAAGGAGCTGGTTATAGAGGGGTCTAGAGAAGAGCCTATGGGATATGCAGGAGGCGGCTCAAGGGGAGTCTGTTGCTGAGGTGCCAGAGAGAGAGGTGTCAAGTTGTGATGCTGTTGTGACGGCTGGTTAGGAACAATGGCTGCTACTGCATCCTGAGAAAGTGGAGTGTGACGTCCGGCATCGTCCTCAAACTCCTCTTCTTCACCACTACTGTGAACCAGCATGGTGGCATCTGAAAGGGACTTTTTGTGTCCGTACTGTATGTCCTCCTTAATGTCAGCCTTGTCCTCTGTCTTAGTACGTTCCAAAAACACGTTGAGTTGAGAGCCCTGAGAGCGACCGCCACGCAGGACAGGAGGGGGCGTGGCAGTTTCAGCTGCTGAGGAAGACACAGTCCGCTCTTTGACCCTCATCCCCTCCAGACTATGTGCTAATCCAGCAATCTCAATGGAGTTACGCTTCTGAGCGTGGTATGGGTGTCTGTGGGGGGGTCCGCTGAAAAGAGGCTCTGACACCTCTTGTAAAGAGTGGGCAACAGGAAGGCTGTCCTCCTGGAAAGTCTGGACTGAGTGATGCACACGCCTCGTGATGATCAGGTCTGGGTTGCTACTGCTGACATACAGGTGACGCGACAGGTCAGGTGTGCTGTTAGCAGGCCGAGGATGGGCGTATGGGTAGGGTGGAGGTGGTCGGTACACATGTGTTCTCATGATGTTCGGGGCTGGATATTCCTGTGCCTGTTGCAACTGGACATTAGTGAGCTCCGGGACACTGACCGCACCCACTACGGGCCTCCTCTCTGTAGGGTAGGGGTATGGAGAGGGGCTGTGGAAGCTTGAGCCCAGATGGAAGGGATAGTGGTGGTGTTGAGCTGCTCCGCCATGCTCCCCTCTGATCTCTGGCTGGCTGTAAACTAGAGGGTCTGGCCTGCTGTAGGCATACGAGTTTCCAATGTTCAGGTTCCTCATGGAGTGGCTCTGCCGGTGCTCTTGAGACAAAACCATCCCTCCTCCTGCCCCTCGGGTCTTCTGACGCATCACTGTCTCGTAATCAGGAGTGGCACGGTAGGAAGGTGGAATGAGGGCGCTGTGGCGATGCGAGGGGACATAGTCTGGCCTAGTGATATCGCTAGTGATAGAGGGGTTGGAGGACATGGGTGAGGGCTGAAGATAGTGCTGGGGATTGGTTAGAGAGCTGGTGCTGTGGGCGCTGTACACGCTGCCGTTACGTAAACGCACCCCGCTGCTGTATTCCAAAGGAGAACAGTCCAGGCTGGTCTGGGAGTGGTAGTAATAACCGTTTTGATTGTTCACGTACAGGTTGTCTGTGAGAGATCAAAACAGCAACATTAAAACGTAGCTTATTAGCATCATGCAATAACTTAAAGTGTTTTGCACTCATTTTCAGGTTCCTAGTTGCAAGCCACTCTCTATACAATAGATACCTTGTGATGATGTGTAAGGCTCTGTGAAATGGCCATTGTAGTGCATTTGCGGAGGGGGCATCATGTAGGCCTGAGGCTTTGGCTGTAAATCAACGACAGGGATTCAGTTACGGCTCACATGATCTGAACACTGTCCAAGAGCAAATAATTAAATATAACTGTGTGGTCACACACTGCCAGATAACAATTTTAATATACATCATGTGCTGCAATGCAAGCAAGAAATGGCTTTTGAGTGAGCATGGACATTACCAGAGATATTCTAGTAGAAGATCTCCGTCTGACTGGGTTGACAACTGTGGGCTGGGTTTGGCTAGTGGGAAAACAAATGTCCGCCAAAAAAGATGACTTAACACAACAGCACTACTGGTAATAATACTTTTTCCAATACTTTACTTTGTCCTTCTGTCATTTAACTTTGAGAACACACACACACACACACACACACACACACACACACACACACACACACACAGAGCAAGGTGCAGACCAGGTCAAGTCCATCAAACTTAAAACACGTTGCTCAACTCTTGGCAAGTATGGTGTAATGGAGAAGAGTTGTGCGATGTGTTTTAATTTTGATTGATTTGCATTTAACAAAACACGGCAAACTTCTCCAAGTTAAATGCTGTCTTAACACATGAAGCCAAACAAGAACCTGGCCTAAATAAAATACAGTCTAAACTAAGACTAAAAATCTGACCAAGCAATCAGTGCTAACATTCGATAATTGATTTAATTGAAATATTTCAGTCAGCACTCAAGTACTGAGGTTTGATATCCAGCTCTAGTGAAAGGGCGACTAGGACCAAGATTAAAGACAGATACCAAATGAATTACGGGACCATAACAGATACTGAATAAAAGATTGAGGTTATTTTAAATCTTTGAATTACAAAGTCAAAAATGTAGAAACGGAGGTCTGGTCATCTTTCAAGTGGTGCTTAGAATAAAGATCCTTGTGGATTTTAAAATCCTTTAATTTCTTAATTTCAATCTCCATTAGCTTCATAAAAACAGAGGCTATTCTTTCTCTATAAACCAAACATATAAATATATAAATTCCTTTTACTTGGATAAAAAAAATCACTACATGCTTCTCAACCCAAGGCCCATTTCAGATATAGAGAGTCTGTTTGCTGTGGCTATGTTTGCTAGTTAGTCAGGAAGGGATGGGTGTTGGCACCTGCTTGATAGGCATACTGTAGGTGGTGGCTGACTGTGTTGCTCACCCCTTATTAGAAGGCAGAGAGGGACGAGAGAGCATTGGAAAGCGAGGAAAGGATAGAGTGAGAAGGGACTTCTGGGAGACCTCAGAAGGCAGGGGGTCACACTCCTCTCTGAAGAGAGAGGAGGGTAGAAGTGAGACTACACCAAAGAGACACGTGCACGAGACGACAAAGAACAAAGAGACAGGAACTAGGCTAGACGTGTTAAAAAACAAAAAACACTTACAGGCTACTCTTGTTAATCTTATAAAACTTGAGTCTGGCCAGACACATCCGGCACACATATTTGGAGGTTTCCATGTCTTCCTACACAAAAGAGGAGAAAAAAAATCATTAGATGGTGCGACAATTAGTACAGAGGTGGTGTTTGCTCAGTTATCTTGAAGCAAAGCCATTCCTGTGTACGCCCTCAAATACTTCTACATTGACTATTGACATTACATACTACTACCCACACATGCATAACATACCCAAACAACCCCAGTCACAGCCCCACCCACATACACAAACATAGGTGCATTGTTAAGACTAGCTGACTGTAAGCTCCACGGTGAAGGCTATTTCAAATTTTGCTAAATCCAATAAGAGACTGAAATGTCCTGGGGGATGGGTAGAGAAGAGAGGGTGCAATGGCAGCAGAGACTTACGGTCTGGAACTGAACACTCTCCTCTCTGTTGGCCAGCTCCAGGGCAAAGAAGGACCTGTTGTGACTCATGTTGTTAATTTCATTCCACCTACACAGCCAATTTAAGCACAGTGGCAAAGAGAAAGAGGAGGGTGAAAAAAAAACTAAGCACATTATGTCATGATGGTCACAAAACCTCGCAGCATTTTTAGAGACCGTGGCACTGCTTTAACAAGGCATAATAAAAACCATACACATGTGGGAGTCAATCAAAGGGTATATAGTACTCATAATGGTATGTAGATATATACAGTTAAGCCATGGTCAAGAATGTACAGACAGATAATGCTCCCACAATCCTTATCAGCTATCACAGTCTACCTGACTCATTTCCTCTTGAGCCACATTCAGGTCTAGACAGCATTAAGGGACATTACAGGAGACAACTGCACCTAAGAATAGCTGTGAGCTGTGCAACAAAATTCAATGTATACTGACAGAATCATATGATTCAACATAATTACTGCTCAGAGTCGCAAGTTACCAGACAAGGCCTTTATTCAGTGTTTCACATTTAGAAGTAGATCATATTTCAGGGTTTGCTCGCATTGCTGTAATAGTCAAATAAACATTCTCCAATTTTTTTCTAGACTTACCTAAATAAAAGAAGTGGCCTGCCATTTTTATGCTTGACAAAGATGCCATCGAGGCAGGATCCCAGCGTAACGTCTGTGCCTGTACTGTCCTGTTTAGATGAAAGGAGAAGGTGAAATCATTTTTCACCCAATAGTTCTTTGATCAAACTGCACGGTAGTAGCTTACAAATTCAGATTCTAGTAAGCCAACACCATGCTTCTTCAAGATTTATACTGTTGAGGATTGCAGGCTGGACCTTGTGAAACCTACCTTGGCTTGATAGCTTTCCTGGCCATAGCCTTCCATTTTCTCCAGTTCCTGCATGTACAACATCTCTGCCTCTGGGGCAGATAAACCCCTGAAAAAGACAAAAACGGCAACAAAAACATGAAGAAACAGCAGTCAAAACCTACTGAACCAACATAAAACACCAAGACAAGAATGCAAATGAGCAAAGCAATGCATAAATCTATGGTAGTCATGCAAAAAAGTCATTGTGTAATCCAATTTGTTACAGTGGTAAAAGAATAATCTACAGAGTAAAGTAGAATGAAATGGGATAGATAGGAGTGATGAGAAACGGCTATCTTTGGAGTAAACGTTTAGGACAGAGTGGGTAAAAAAGGGTCTGGCACCAGGCCAGCGTTACCTGAATGACTGATATATAAGAGCCACTTTCTGAGTGGCCTCTTCCAGCACTCGCTCATCCTGGTTCCAGTCCTGCAAAGACAGAGTCAGGAGTGATACAATGCTGGGGGCAAACAAAAATGAGCACACGAGAGCTGCGACATTTTTCATTTCACATGTCGACCATAAAAAATAAAATGCTTACAATAGGGAACAGCGCAAACTTCTGGAGGAACTCCTGGGAATCATACCGATTAAAGTCGCCAAAGTCAGCTGTGGACAAAAAGAGGCACATTAAATGAGTAAATACAGCAAGGCATACTCCACATCAGCCATTCTCAACCAGTGGGCCGCCCAATGGTGGGCCTCAGAGCGCCATCTAGTGGGCCGCGGATGCAGTGGTACTGTCAAAAGGTTAGATTAAAATTTTAATTATATTTAATTTTTTGTAATTTACAAAGCTACTTTTTTATATCTAAATGTGCTCAAGGATTCACATAAATAAAAAATGTCAACCTAAAATGCATATTTTCAATGACCAGTTACATTTGAATATCATCAGCCAATCACTACGCATCATCAGGTAGAGACAAAAGTGTTTAGCCACTGTTAGCTAGCTAACGTTCCGTTGGATGCAGTGACACAAAATGGAACAAAAAAGTTATGTGGGAGACAATGCTGCGCCAGTCAAAGCTCCAAAGCGGAGGAAATGTGAGCCTGAATACATTTGGATTTATAATGGCAGGCAGTGCAAAGCAGTGTGTTGAATGTGGTGAAATCCTGTCAAATGAGGCACTAAAATCCATTTAAGCTCCAGACACTTAAACACAAACCACCCGGGATTTTATGCTTGTTTTTTTTCCTTATTTATTTGGGAAGGTGGTCCTCGGAAACTTTTTAACAATCAGAAGCGGGCCTTAAGTTACAAAAGGTTGAGAACCCCTGCTCCACATGATGCTGCTCTCTGAATAAACCCTATTACATGTCCATTTCTGCATTTACTACAAGGCAAAATAGACATTCAAGAATTGCAGAATGGTGTAATGCCTTTTGAAAAGCTGCAGTGTATGATGACAAGAAAGACTAATTTTAGGAGAGGAGGGGCCTGTTTGTTATGAAAGGGAATTGCTTCAGCGTCTGACAACGCAGAGGTCCAAAACTGTTCCCAGCTTCAGCCTCCCTGCTGGCAACATTCACAACAATGTCGGGTATCCCAGGCATCAGAACAGCTCAAAAGCTGCAAGTGCCCTTCACTCCAAAATATCTGAGTCAGGGACACAAAATAGGAACTAGCCAACTTAATTTAGAGCACAAAAGTTTGCATGACAACTTAAGCAGTGACTAAATCTTAAGGGAACTTTCAAAAAGTTTCTCAGGGCGTTTCTTCAGGGCACATTACATGCTGGTCAGTCATTTGAACACGGCTGCAACAGTAAGTGATCTCAGCGGCTCTGCTATGCTAACACTCAGTACGTTGCAGTGCCTGATATAACTTTGCCAGCAGTGTTTGAGATTCTTCTGACTGGGCAAAAGTTGGAGGACATGTCATGGCTAAAGCTCATGCAAGGGGAGTTCACATTCACACACAAACACACCCCTGGACAATTTAATAGGCTGGTTTAGGCTTAAATGGTGTTTGTTAAGTGGTGTATATTACAAGAATCATGAAAATGTTCTTATAAACCCTTGGGTAAGTGATTGAATAGAAGTTTCAGACAAACCACTGTGAGGAGCAGACACGGGGTGTACTAAAATAATGTGGTTCACAACAGTAATTTATGAAATCAAAACCTAAAGTGCCATTTTTCTAACTGTGCTTTGAGAAGAAACTACATTTTGGATGCAAAAACTATTTTTCTCCTGCTCTGATGGATGTGAAAATGTTAACTATTTGAGAATCAACAGGCTTATTGCAGTTTACGAACACCCTAACCCCAACAAACTGGCAGACTTTGGCAAAAACCAAACTGACACAAACCTCCTGTCCAGAAATTTCCAGTAAAATAATTGTAGGTGTGACAGGGAGTTTAGTGTTTCAGCAGGTGCTGACTGATATCATTATTTATGGACAATTGCTGTGTAACTGTACCAGTAATTACTTTGCCTGCTCTAGTCACCGCAGAAAGATTTAAGCCGAAAAACACCAGGCTTGTCAAACGGCTGTTACACGGCTAGTATTATACATTCATATTACCTTGCACTGCCAGGCTAGCTAAACGAATAGCTTGTTCTAGTGAACATGAGATCCTGCCCTCCAAAACATCCTTCTTCAGCTGTAGGTAATACTGGTATCTGGGGAGAAATAGAGGGTTGCTTAAGAGTGGATAGACAAGCAGCCATCAACCAAATATGACATCTTCGTTCAGGTTTGCATAAACAGCTGAAAGTCATTACAGAGCAAAATGTCTCAAATACAGCAGTATTAAAACTTAGGACATGTTTAAACACGTTTATAGTTGACACTTCTCTGCCTGAATTTAAGTATTAAAAGAGTGGGATGGGGAGAGGTAAGAAGACATCACTATCATCTGGCACTTGTGATGACCGATGTGATTGACTAAACTTTTCTTGGCACTCATTTCATAACTAAAATTTATAACGTTTTAACTGCTATGACTGGAGTTACATTGCCACTAAGCTAATAAGATCAGGGGCTTAGACAAGACACCTTGTGTCACTGATGGAACATCACCTTGTGATCTCCTGTTGCAGTTGGGTGACACTGGGTATGTAAAACACGACTCCAAAGTAAACGGTGGGCTCCAGCCCATACTTGTCCAGCTGCTTTTTCAGCGGCTTCTCCAAGTCAATCCATCTCTGCTGGTTCTGCTTGTTGAAGTACCACAGGCTGAAATATGTTATCTAACAAGCAAAGAGAGCGAGCACAAACATTACACCTGAACAACGCTGGGATTCTAAGGCAACTTTTATATCTGGCACACCAATTTAGGTTTAACTATCTGTAGTGACCTAGAAGGAATGCATACTTATATTACATGTTAAAGTTTAGAACAATATTATATGAATGCTTGAGATCAATATCACACAGCCCTCCTGTTTAGTCACTTGTATTAAGTGCACAAATCTGCAGGTCTTCTCCTGATCATCTACATTATATTCAAAACATATGTAGACCTGAAAATTCAACCATTGCAAACATCTCTGGATTTATAGGCTGTTGGCACTCCCTGCTCAGTCTTGTGACTGACATCTCACAATGAACACTGGTACGAAAAGTAACCCCTGTAGGCTTGCTGTTTACAAAGGACAATTTAGCAGAAAGAGGCCTATTGTGATTTGCAGGTGGTCTCAAACCACAACCAGAAAATAACTCACCAACATAACTGTTTTACATCAGATAGCATTGGTTAGCAACTATGAATTAACATTTGGAAACATTACTCAAATGTTTTTTTAAATATAATAATGTAAAATAATAATCATCTGGAGCAGAGAAAAACAAATCAGACATAGGTTTGGGAATCTAATTTGTTTTACAGTAAATTGCCTACAGTCCAACGTAAACGAAATTGTGGTCCTCATTACATTTTACCAACATCAGACTGGAGCTGAATTAACATAGATTTTCAAACACAGGATCTATTAACCTATGTAGCACAATCACGTAATTAGCAGTGGTTGAAGTGTGACAGTGAACTTTGGTTGTCTGATCACTGAAAACAAAAATTAGTACTAGTCTTAATAGAAAAACCTAAATCAATTACAGTGACTGAACGTGCATAACCTTTCTATCAAAGCCTGATGTCCAAGAGAACCACATGATAGCACAAACAAACAACCCTGGTGACATCAAAAACAAGCAATACGACATTACTCGCTGCATACTAGAAAAACTCTAAATGAGGGCGGAGGCCTGTTACTAGCACTGCTAGCCAGACCAATGACAAATAAAGGCGAGCAAAATAACAGACAGTGTCACATAGTGCAAGTTCCTATGCCAGATCGCCTACATTCAGCAGTCTCTGCTGTTGATTTGAGGTGCAACTAGGGTATAACAGCATTCAGGCTTACATCTCTTTCAGTTCATGATTAACAGGTGGTGTCAATGTATTAATAGTGACCAAATTCAGACACTCAGCACTGACTCAGAAGTACTTTTCTTGACCATATGCACAAAATTTCTAATCTGTGTGATGAATTGGTTACATACATGTAATTACATATAAATGTAGTGCATG
This sequence comes from Maccullochella peelii, assembly GCA_002120245.1. Classification (NCBI taxonomy): domain Eukaryota; kingdom Metazoa; phylum Chordata; class Actinopteri; order Centrarchiformes; family Percichthyidae; genus Maccullochella; species Maccullochella peelii. The sequence continues at coordinate 186,750 of LKNJ01000216.1, read as the reverse complement.
TAATTGACAAATTCCTAAGTCATGTCATAAGCAGGGCAAATATTATGAGTAAACAATGACTAACTGGTTGTCTGAGTTTCTGTGGTCCTGCTTACCAGTTACAAGTAAGAATGTGACAAGAAGACAACCTTAACAAAACCACTTTCTTGCTGAGGTGGTGAGTCTCAAAAGAGTCTCTAAAAGAGAACAACCAGCACTTGTATTGCATAAAAACACATACATACCTCTCTTAACTCAAGTCTCTGAGCAACTGCCTCCAAACATTCCTGCCCAGTGCTCTCCACCGAAAGTGTAAACTCAACAAACTCTCCATTGAGCAGCTGAATCCGAGTGACAAGACAGCTCTTGCTGGAAACAGTATACCTTCGAGTCCTTTTGAGTTTTAAGCCAAATGGCAAGGGCATGTTTCACACTTCTTCAAGAGGGAGGTCTTCACTTAATCCAGAGAAATTACTCTCCTTGCTGTCCCGTCAAAGATAGTGTTAATGTTGTTCCAAGTCGTGAGGTTCATCACCAACAGATAGATCTGAAAAGTGAGACAAGAAACGGCTCAAAGCATCTACAAAATACTACAATACAATGCGAAAACTAGCAAAAATTGCAATCTTGGAAAAGGGGCTGCAAAACAGGGCGAATCACAACTTTAGTGGCCATACTCAAGAAGAATCTGTTACGATACTTTTGCATATGGTACAAGTCTTCACACCAGGTCTGTCACCCTGAAACAGATGCCAGACTAGACAAACACAAGACTTATCGTAAAGCAATCCTCTTAAATGCGGCATTTTGTTTTAAGTAGCCTAACTTGCCTGTGTCGGATTTGCTACCAAAGAGATTCGTTACCATTCTCTAACAGTCACTTATTTAACCTAAGAGTTAATGTTTTTAACACTCTGGAAAAAACATTACACGCTTGTAATGTAGTACGCAATTTGTAGTACGCTAACTTACCTGACCTGTGTAATTAATGTTGTCTATAATAGGGTTTGCTAGCCATTTTTCCAAGCTTGTGGTTAGATTAATCCAATTCCGGTGAATAGTCTGATCCAAACACTGACAAGAGCGACCTGTTCCAATACGCAGCAAGCTGCTACTGTCGAACACAACACTGCAAAATCCCTGCTGCTTTCCACCTCAACCATGCATCCATCTTGCAAATTATCTACACTACAACTAAACTTACTTAAGTTCAAAGAAGTTTGTTGCAATTGTTTGACATTTTCCGGACCAACTAGCTACTTTTCATTGGTAGTTTTAATATCGCCTTTACATTAATCCTTATTTACAACTTAAATTAACTTTTAACACTAGCGTGCTAACTTATGTTCCAGCAAATAGACGACACCCTAGGGAAGCTGACGTCGCCGGTAAATATTTTGGGCAAAAACGTTAACGTTACCGTTAGCCACCAGATGCAATTTAGTAGTCCAACAATGATTCGGTCCTGAGGAATTCCGCCATCAAGGTCAATGGATTTCAACTTTTTAGATATTTATCGGAATTAGAAACCGCTCATTTGTCTGTAGTTTGTTTATGGGTCAAAACTAACCTATGTATCACCCCATGCCTCTTGGTCAGACAGTTAACTCAAGTTCCAAGCGTGTTTCGCTTCCTGGGATTGGAAGCGCAACAAGCGTATTCCGTCTACATCCGCGACTCTATAGCTCTAATAACGGTGCTTCAGCAATTAAATACATAACCAAATTACATTGGAATATACTTTGACTCTTCAATAACTTTATAGAAAATATGTGGTTTACCGTACTTTCTTGAGCAGACGCTTCGAAATGCATTGTAGTGCCTCTGTGGCGGAGGAATACATAGAGGTTTTCAGAGCCATGACATCAGACAGCTGGAATGCAGAGCGGTGAAATACCAGAAATGGGACAGCTGCCGGCCGCGGACCTGTCTGTTTACCTTTTACATCGACTGACAGCTGTAATCTCAAACACAGAACATTGTGCAATGGTTAAAGAGTTTCTCTGTGTAATTGTTTGCAAAATGGCTGAAGTCACGACCCTCAAATGTGGTAATAATGACCGCGCTGGTTTTGCTGCTAGTTGCAGGCTGAGTAATTCAGTCTTAATAATCAGATGCAAGCGTACAAGGACAATAATAGAAAATTTATTGCAATTGTAAAGACACTTTCTGGTGACAGTCAACTCCTATAGTTACATATCAGGCATCTGTCAAGTCAAACACACTCTATACGTTTCTTTATAACAGAATAGCTTTTCTAGAAATCTGAAAACGTAAACTGCAGCTACATCATACTGTACTTAAGACTGACTGGGCACACTCAATCCACTCAAACTAAAGGATACCACTAATTCCACACATCTGTCATCAGGGCAGTGCTGTGGACTATCCTTTGCAAATTTGCTAATCATACTAGTTACCATGGGGCAATACTTACAGTACATATTTAGAGCACTGCTCTGGAGGTCAATTGGAGCTCAACCACTACAGCTCAAGTATGTACCCACCTTAAAATGAGGCATTCAAGTCTCTGATGTACTTGCAACACCTTGTTTGCTTATGTGAAATCTTCATTGTGATTTTGAAAAAATAGAACTACACCACATTTGTGGAGCAGTGCTTGTAAAAAACACGTAAAACAGTACCAATGTTAAAACACATTTACAAAACTATACTTTCATAAATTTCAAATATTCAATTTCTCTCTGGAAAAACACTCACTTAGTAACGAAAACAATAAAGGGCATTCAATCCCTGAATACAGCAGAACTCAGAACTCATCATCACTGACAGAAGCAACTGTATTAGTATGTTGCTCAGTGGCAGTCTCCACATTGTTGTAGTGTGTATTGCTGGACACATGAAGCATCTCTGACAAACTTCTCCCCAGATCTTCAAGTTCTTCAGATTGTTCACTGTAACTGACCTCAGCTTGGTCTTGATGAAATCCTTTGCCGCTGGTTATAGTGGTGCATTCATGGCTGTCATTGCTGACTTCTTTGTTTGTCGCAGTTGTACCTGTTTTATTTTGATGGAAGTCCTCTTGACTGATTTCTGTATTATTGGTAACATGCTCACTGAACAGAGGAGAGCTAATGCCCTTTTCCAGATTGTCATCGTCTCCATCCTTTTCATTTGTTTTGGTTGGTGAAGCAGTCCTTTCAGGAGAGCATAAGGGTGTAGACACCAACAAGGGATCAGCATAATGTGGCGAATCGCAGTATTTAATTAGTGACGCATAAGGGAACAGGTCATTGTTTTTTTTGGTCTTCACTTGTTTCCCCCCTGATTCCAGATGTGGTAGGAATTTATCAAGCAGACCATTCTCCTTTTTTTCAAGCTCTGTACTGGAGGTGGATATGTTGGTTGGCTCTTCAAAATCCTTACGCAGCACTTCCAGAAGGTGGCGCATTTTACCCTAAAACAAACAATGTAATCAGATGCATGAGAAGAAGTTTAGACCTTTGTAACAACAACCTTTGAATTTTTTCAAATATTTATTTAAAGCTGTAAGCCCAACACTTAAACAAGACTTGCTTAGCATATTTGGTAATCTGCATGAAATTATATACTCACCTCATCAAGCTGATGCCGATTCATGTCAATATGGCGCTTTATCACCCGGTCTAGGACCCTTGCAGAGGATATAGACACTTACACTACAGTAATGACTCTGGAGGTTTAACAATTTACTTAATTATGAGACACATGCTATAGCAATTAAGAAAGTGTCAGCCAGGCTGCTGTAAATATCTGTAAGCTAACATAAAGAATAGACAGTTCAGTATCTCAAGTAATTCATACAAAATAGTCATAGAGAAAATGACAAACCTGTCAGAGATGTGCCCCCTGGACAAGATATCCTCTGTTACAGCAGAAATGAATTCGAGGTACATTAATTCTTCCTCCCTGTTGAAGAACAGATGAGAATTATTCACTTCACAGACACATTATTTTAGATTATTCTTAAGATTCATTGAAGCATCACACTGTCAAATCCTTATATATGTAGCAATCCTGTTCTTAATTAAAAGTTGTGTACGTCTTAGACATTATCAAAGAGAACTTACTCTGTAGATATACTCTTCATAATGGGAGATTTCCTGCCTTCTGGTGAGACCCTAAAAGATGAAGCTTAAATTCTTTTAGAACTTTACACAGAAAATACACAAAGTATAACATTATGCTTCAAATAAATGCAACCTAGTATTTTTAAACTTTGTGATTTTACCTGGATGAGGAGTCAAAGAAATCGTGGTCTCTGCTTTTGTTTGCTCGACTGTGTTCCCTAGATGCTGAGATATATGTGCCATTGAACTCATCCTCAGACCACTCATGGTCTGTATTAAATCCCTGTAAAACAAAAAGGGCTGTAAAATGAGAATGGATATTCAATATGGTCAAGGTTATCTAATAATCAAATGTTTAATGTGGCTGTAAACACTTCATTTCTTTATGGTTTAAAGGGACAATAAACCACGGATGTATTACTGACCTTGAGCAATAAATAATTATACCCCACTATTTTTCATAGTCTTTATTTGTATACTGTACCACAGAATGGTATCTGGTTCAGTCAGTGTGGGTTTACTAAACTTGTTGCAGTCATCTTAACTGATATAATTATGCAATAACTAAGGCATGGATCAGTTTTTAGGCCTGGTATAAACCTTATAGAGTATATCTTAAGTGATGTTTGGGACATGCAGTGCAAGCACCAAAGTCATGATCACTTAGAAAATACATTTAAAAATGAATCCAACCACTTTAACACATGAGAGAAAAACATTACATTGCAAATACTTTGGCTCCTGATCATACTAAGTAGGCAACTTGAAGACATCACTTTGATAACATGTAATGGACATTTGTCATGACTTAAAAAGGGAAAGTAGATTTAGACGCAGAAAATATGTCAGAATAATCAAATTAAATCCTCAAAATTACCTGAGATGGCTCATAAAATTCCCGTGTGTATTCCTTGGTTTTTGTGCTGCATAAAAAAGATAGAATTTAGAAGAAGCAATGACATTAGAACATGCATTGCACATGTTAAGTGAATTCTTTTAAAGACACACATCTATGCTTTCCTTTGAGACTCACTGGGATGTTTAGTAAGTACCTTCCATGATATGTCTCCTGTCGCATCAATCTTGAGTTGGTGCAATCCTGAGTAGGTTTCCTTCGTGGTGCCCTGTAGTAGCGATATTTTGACAAATAGGAACTCTTATCTGATTTCAGGGTCTTAGGGACGAAAGGTTTGTCTTGGGTAAAGTGCTGTGAATGTTTCTGGAGCAGGTCTCCGCTATACGTCTTCTGAACAGGGTCCTGGAAAGTCTTATAGCAACTCTGATCCCCCAAAGCTGCCAGTGAACACACTGACTGCTTTCTGTGTGCAGTTGCCTCTGGGCTCTGGTACTTTATTTCTGATGCTGGACGAATGTGATGAGACTGGTTCTGTGAACCGACTTTACACGATGGATAAGCTATCTCCTTGGCATGAAAGGAGGAGCTGAACCTTGGGCTGGAGACCATGGAACTCCTTGAGCAGAGGTAGGGGCTGTCATCATACTGCACAGATAATCTACTCTAAAAAGCAAACATGTATTGTATCAGATATTGTACATACTGAAAAAGTCTGAATGACGAATAATGTAAGCTTTGTATTGAAAGCTTTCAACCACTTATGATTGTCATGTTTTCTAGTCAGGCAATGCCACGGCTACTGCACAAGATACATTGGCATCCCATGAAGCAATGAGAAACACATCAATGACTCTGCCTTGATTTCTTACCTGGGCTGAGGAGCAGGATGTTCTGCTATTCCTCTGTGAGAGAGAGTGGGCTGACTGAGGATGACCCCCTTTCCTCAACCGCTCCTGTCTGATTTGGTCAGTGTCTGCAAACAGGCAAAGGAAAAATGAATAGACATAGGAAATAGTCTACTCTGCCCTGTGTAACTATCTAAGCAGTTTCTAACATACAATGTAACATGTTTTTAAAAGAAAAAGGCCACTATTGGATAATCTAACACAGTTTATACACTGATCCTCAATACATCCTATTGGTTATTCCCTGAAAAATGTTGTAATTTACATTTATGTTGAGCCTACATCTCCTAAACCTGCTGTGTGATTTGTTTCATGTCCTCAAATGACTTTGGGTAGCGCCAAGACAACAGGTAAATACTCACTGCACCTAATTGTGAGGTATATGAGGGTGATAGCATATAAGAAGAGAGCATAACTTTTACCATTAGAGGTGAGGATGAGGAGAACCAAGAAACGTGATCACATCACTCCTGTTTTAGCTTCCTTACACTGGCTCCCAGTATGTTTTAGAATAGATTTTACTGATTACTTTTAAGGCTCTTCACGATCTCTCTCCCTGCTATATCTCTGATCTGTTAGTACCGTACGCGTCGGTACGTACTTTGAGATCCTCGGGCAGAGGTCTTTTGTCAGTCAGGGCCCCAAGGCTCTGGAACGATCTGGCTGAGGAAATCAGGTCGGTTGAGTCAGTGATCTCCTTCAAATCCCTTCTTAAAACATACTTTTATCGAAGAGCCTTCCCTGATTTTACATGAGTTTAAAATTTTCTTTGAACTGTCTTTTATTTCCTTTAAAATGTTTTTATTTTGTATTGGTATCTGTTTTCTTGATTTTATGACATGAATGTTTAATTTTGCTGTCTTTGTGAAGCACTTTGTAATATGGATTTTGAAAAGTGCCCTATAAATAAAGATTATTATTATTATTATTATTCTGTACTCAAATGTGATGAGTGGCTGCATTGTACTATTGCTTATTGAGGCTACTGTCCGTGCAGCAATTGGCCTCTGCCTGTACAATGATTCATATCTTTCTGAACTACTGACCGCTGGTGCAAAGTGGTGAGTTCAGAGAGAAAAAGTTGGTCATTTGATTCTGATTACCACTATGACTCCAATGCCTGACTGTTAGTGGTTAAATTTAGACAGCTGAAAACCATTTAAGCTAATTATTATGCTCTTAAAAACCACTGTGGGTGTGCTATATTGAGAAATATATTACCTATAAAAAGCACAGAAATACATCCTCATGTCAACAGTAAAAAAGTGTTTTGAGTTGAAGTAATGATTTAATACTTGATACTTGGGTACTTACACTTTACACTATGTATCATACTTTTGGGTACTGAGGCATCAATGACAGCTGTGGAACAAGGCATAAATGTAAAAAAACCCAACAGATTATTAATCTAATGATGATGCAACACAGACACATGTTTTAACCACTTAACGCATAAGCAGATTGTGTATGCAGGAGCTTAATTAGTTTGGTCTACTGAATGTCAATGTAAGGATCATAATGTATTTCTGCCATGTCGCTCACCTTTAGCTGAGTAAACCTTTTTGTAATGAGACACCATGTGGTCTTTAACGATGGACTGTGTCAACTTGCTGGAGGAGAGAGGGCAGAAAGCTAAAAACACAAGACAGAGAAGAACATACAGTACACTGTAAAATTAACCTCTTAGCTTACCATTCACCAATACTCATTTGACTTCTTTCTCATTATAATATTAGCGCATGTTAATACTTACGGCTACTTTTCAAAGTCTGTCCTCTTGTACCAGGGCTGCAACCCAGTCCAGATGATACACTCCCTAAAATGAACATAGATGGATAGTTACACGTTGACTCCCTTAGACAACTAAAAGATTTAGAGATTGACAAATCAGTTTTAATGAATACGTAAATATCTAAGCCATTTATCAAGCAACCATTTGGTGCATACAGCTTCTCAAATGTGAAGATTTACCATTTATTTACTTTTCATATCTTTGAAAACTGAATACCTTTGGAGTTTTTAAATGTTGGTCAGAAACACAAATGATTTTAAGACATCACTTAAGGCTTTGACGCTTTTTTGACTAAACAATCAAAAATATTTTCAACAAGGCTTTAAATATTGTACTAATAGTAATCATATGGGTATCATTACATTGATTAATACTAAAAACCAAAAAAATCTTGCAGTCCAGTGTTTTCACATGTCTGTTCTAGCTCTAGTATGCTGTTATTATCATTATTATTATTATTAGTAGTAGTAGTAGTAGTAGTATGTAATATTTTTTCAAGATAAGTTCAGAACACATATTTAATCAGCAAATATGTAATGCAAACAATAAATAAACTATTTTAAGTTTTTGTTTTTAATCAGCAAAAAATAAAAAATACTATTGGTCAATTTTACTTTACTTTTACTGATTTGAGTTTTTCCATCTCTATTTTTTAAAATTGCGGTTAATAATATAGTTCGGGTTTACAGTAATTAATGGTAATAAGGTACTGTAAGAACTAATACCACACGCGACAAACAGATAAAATATCGTCTATATTTGTCTATCGACCAAAATAATATGACCTCGCCTTAGCTAGCGTCAGTTAAAACATCGTGTTACAAGCTAATGTTACTGTCTTGGTTAAGTAGTCAAGAACAAGTGACAAGTTATGTGACTAAAGGGCTGACCATTGTCTAGATAAACTTGAAGTCACATTAGAGTATTAGCTGTCAGTTTATCTCTGGGTTGCTGCCTAAGCACAATTTGAATTTGATTCCTTCTGCCGATTAACTAGCCAAACATGCTAGCTAATGCTAATAGTATTTGCATAACTTACCTTTTCTCGATTCCATGACAATGTTACACTCAGCGTATCCCATTTTCCTCAGAAATATTCTGGGGCAGCGACGGCAGAGCTTGGATACGTCCAGAAACTACAGTGTACTTAACTGTAAACATTTTAACGCTGTAAGATAATCAATTAACGTAAAGGTAACAGCCTAATACTAGCTTATAAACAGATGAGGAGCGAGGCGAAGCTTTCCCGTCGCCATGCTGGTTGCTATGATTGCCTTCGTCATGACGCTCATGCGTAAGGAAGGACACGCCACAAAGTACCCACCCCCATACGCATAGACAAAGACATACACACACACGTCATCTAACTGGAAAAAGTGAACTAAAATAAAATGGCAAAAACTCAGACTTCAATAAAATCCAATAGATAAATAATGATCTAAATTATTTGTCATGCCATACATTTTTGACTTTATTTTAATCCCAAATGTAGATCTCCACTGGCACTGGCATTGTGTCATATATCACCCATGCATATTTGTGTTTCAACATTGTGGGATATCTGGGTGTGGACGTGATATTTTTGGAGCCACAGTTTGTGCATTAGACACACTGGAGTCAGTGTGAAGCCCATAAACTGCAGGAAAAGCCAGCCCATATTGTCCTCACTGGTCGTGAAACACAGTGGCATGTGTACTGGAGCCCCTGTGCCGGTCAGTTAGGAGAAGGATTACACTGAAATGGCCTTGTACTTGCACTGAATTTTATGTAATTGTCTTCTTAATGGTGCAGTTATTTAAATTTTCACCAGAGGAAGAAACAAGAGAGCAGCTAGAAATTTAGGACCCTTTGAAAACAGCTCTCAAGGGCCCTGAGACAGTAAAATGCATAAAAAAGTGTGACTTTATTTTGTCATTAGAAAATGGGACCTATTGGCAATTGCAACTGAAGGTGTTACTGTTCTCCTTCAGTGAGTGGTGGAACAGGTATGCATTACAATCCTCACTGGCATTTTCACAGTAGTTGACTGGGCTTGTCATAGTAGCAAAGGCACAAGTTACTAATAAAATTGGCTCCGTTCTATTCAAGTGCTCCAGCAGGGTCCCAGATAGCTATCAGATGCACCAAGTGTATGATAACCATGAGATGGCTGGTAGTCAATCTTGTTGGTGTGCCCTTTTTAGGGCAGTTTGTGGTCTACATACACTATCTGGCCTGCTGAAAACAAAAACCACCCAAGTTGCCTCATTAGTAATGTGGCAGCATGAAAAACTGACCAATGTGGGAAAACACAGAGTGCAACAAATATAAATTCTGATTCAGCTGAGTACACATTGGTCGTGAGAACGTTCTGTCAGCAGCGTATTGTTAATTCTGCCATGTTCCTTGTATTGTTTGATAGACCTTTTAACCCCTCACGTCATTTACCAGCAAGGGATTGTGAATTACTTAGTAGTGTGACAGACTTTTTGAACAGTGTGGTAAACCTTAACCACAAACCAATTCATGCTTCATTTAGTTTTTTCCAGTGTTTAACAGTTTTATATTAACAGCGGATTTTATTACCAGTTTAAAAAGGTAAAATGGCCTATTAATACCCCCATGCTGAACTCTCAAATTGAATGACACTATAACTATATTCCTAATGTGCTGTTAAAGACCTCTAAACACCAGTGGGTATATGCTATATACAGGAGTGAAACAGGGCTCTATTTTCAATTATGAGCTGAGAAAATCTTTATTTGGCTTTGCTGATATATACCAAATTGATGTGGATGCAAAATTACAGTTTGAGCCATTAAGGCGCCTAAACGTTTTCTGCTCCCAAACAATTCAATTGCTACCCTGAATCTTGATCTCCTTTCTTTATTGTTCCCAAATTAATCAGATTCATTACACAGCTTGTCATAGCAGGAAAAGCATAGGTGGATCTAATAACATTAATGATGGCTCTGTTGCAGCAGTTATTGCAATGCAGTAATTAATGTTATTAGTTACACCTGTATTTGACAAGTGTATTTAACTTTAGTTTTACTCCACACTGGATACATGCGTCCTCCCTTGCCATAGTTCTGTATGTTAAGTGGCTTCTTTAAATCGCATATACACATTACATTACTGCCAGCCTTTTTGCAAAAAATGCCTGATCATTTCATATTATTTGAGTGTTTTCCCATGCAGCCATGGTATCATGTTCAATCCCTTCTCAAAACTCACTTTGATGTGAAGTCATTTTTGTACTTTTATCCTTCCTTTGTTTTTACCACCGATTTTATTTATTTAATCAATTTTAAGTAACTTAGTTTTTTTATTGTGCTCGTTTTCCTCCATTTTCTTTCTTGTTAACATGTTGCATTCTGGTCCTTTTGTGTGCTGTAAAACAATTATTTTAATTCATTTGCAACTGTAAATTAGGAGGTTCAGCATAAAAGCATAAAGGGTTAACTATCATCAGATCACCATCTGATCAGAATGCATAGTGGGAAGGAACATGCAGTCAGGTTTTCTGAATCTTTAGAGCAAAGGTTTATTTTTCTCCAAAACTCAAATGATTGCATCATGAAACAGACAGGGAAAGGAGAAGACACATATGGGCTGCTGAATCTGAAAGACCACAAAATACAAGGGATTAGAAATGGGTCTCAAATGTCCATCATAAAGAAAGGATAAATAAAGTTCTCAGTTAAATTAACATGGGCAATGGATAAGATCAAAACTAAAAGAGTAGGAAACTCCTCTTACCAGAACAGCCGCCCCATGGGAAGGTCAAAAGAGTGAATGATTGGGAGTGCAATCTTTAAATAAGGAGTGATCAGGGGAACTTAATCAGGTAAATGAGGGGTGGCAAGGGTGAAAACAAGAGCTACCAACGATGAGGAAAGGAGTCTGTTGAAATCAATGGAATCCAATGGCTGTTTGGAGGGTATAGGGTAAAAACGTAGGCATATTAAACTAATAATGCTTGAATGAATGAAAAACAGTCATGCAAAAACAAGAGTATGGTCCTAACTTGAAAACTTGCAACACCTGTAGAACGTTTTGGCTACATAATCATCACAACAAAAGTGCAAAGTTTTGAGTTACACATATATCTTACTAAGCTTCATTATACTTAATATGTCCTGCTGTTTATAAATTGCCGCTATAATGGCCAGCCTCATCATCTGATTTAGTACACAGTTAAGAGGTGACTTTTCTTTAGCTATCGAAGATCATAAATAATGCACTGTTTCCCATACATGTGAATGATGTAATGGTTTAAGTCTGCTGCTGATTAGGCGGACATCTCTGACTTGCCGCCCTGCGCCATGTGCTCAGTCGCCGGTTGCCAAACGATGAGAGGATAATCCTGATTTTGGGGGAAAACATAAGAGTGAGTATTCAAACACGGATTTAAAAAATTTGTGAAATTGTAGCTGATGCAAAGCTAGAATCAAATTTCCTAGTTACAATAAAAGGCAGGTGTAGTTATTATAGTAGTGCGCTTTGGGAATGAAAGGGAGGAGAGCATCCTTCCCCGTTGTTCTCGCTGCCGGCGTAACGCGTGGGTAAAGTTGCTTATTTGGACACACCAGCTGTGTTTCTGGACCGGACCACTGGTGTGTGTGTGTGTGTGTGTGTGTGTTTGAGTGTGAGACGGGATGTGGTTTGGTGCGACAGCTCTTTGAAAGGTTCTCACAAGTATCTCAGTCTTCCAGGCGAACACCGCGCGTCCAACCGAGGTTGAGGGGAAAAAAGGAGGGGGGGACAGCAGAGGCAGACAATGCGGTTTTGCGATGCGTTTATTCCTGCGTACAATTTACACACCCACGAAAAGATGCGGTGCCGAAGATGTTGGAGAAGAATTCCTCGTGATCTGGCTATTTTTCTGTAGGCTATTTTTTTTATAATTGCGCTGAACAAATTGTCCTACGGTTTGGTTGAGAACAAAAATAGAGATGAAATTTCCAATAGAAAACCCAAGGAAACAAGTTAACTGGGACCCTGAACAAGGTTGGTAAATACTGCTTTCTTATTGTCTGACTAACTAACTTTAGATATAGGCTATGTGATTTAATAGTAGTCCTAATCTCAGCAACACCTCATGGAGATAGGTACCTGAGACACAATAAATCACACCAGGCTACATCACTCACCGGCTTGAACAGCTTTGCGCGGTTTCTTATTAATTATTTTCTTTATTTCACGTCGTGTTTTCTCTTATTTGTATGTTTCTATTCTGAAAAAAGGACCCTTAACACAAGACAAAGCGTTTGGGGGTATTTCTTTATTCTCCATCCTCCTTGTGCTCAGCTGTGCAAGGCAGAGCTGCTGGGAGCGGAGAGTCCACCGCTTCAAGCTAGCAGGAATAACCAGCACAAAACCGGAAAAGCTGTCAAAATAAAAGCATGTAACGTTGTTGCCTAAAACATAATGTTGCAAAAAGGACTTGGCGCGAAATTCTCTGCAGGAGGCTATAATTCCATCCATTACGATCAGACATGCGTTATTTTCAGAGACATAGCTTATCACTCACGATAGATTAGCCTATAACCATTTTAAGCTATGACTCCTCCTCCGTGCCCTTTAATGAATATTTTTACATATATGGTTTCCAAAAAATCAAATGAGGATTTTGCTTGGTCGTCGGTCTCTATTTAAATTAAATGCTTTAATTTTGTTTTGTGATATATAGATAGACACGCCATCAGTAATGGCTTTATTGTGAAATTAGTTTATTCCGGAAGTCCTTTGTTTTTGGGGTTTTTCAGGCTGGCTTGACGCTTGATTCTGAGGCTCAGCTGGTGAGTTAAACGCCTACAACCTGTCTCGTACCTTGGGATTAACGGGGGCCAAGAGTCGACCTGAGCCAACCCAAAATCTGCCCTCATGTTTACTATTACTAGACTTAGTTGTGCATTTTGTTCATCAGTGGGTGAATAATGCTTTTGTACACGTAATATGCAGCTTACATGCTGAAATGTTGACAAACTGAATGTTTCAAGAGTCCCACCACAACTGTGCCCCATTAAACAGTGTGGTAAATGGTTGATGCAACATTTTATCGCCATCATAAAAGTCCCCACCATCACCAACATATTATGCCCATTCTTTTAGTGGCTGAATTGAGGACCATCTTCTTTTATGGACCTGAGTCTAGTGAACATTTCCTCTGCTTTGGCCAGACACGCTGGAGACAGAGAGTGAGGGCTGAGAGAGAGAGTATCAGATAGCATCAGATAAAAAGCCCTACTTTCCACTCAGGCCTTATTTAATTTACAAAAATCAATATGAAGCTAATTCAGTGGTTTCAAAGGATTTTAGATTAATGCCACGCAGCCTCAGAAATTTGAAATGCAAACCAAATTATGTTAATCAGAGTTTTGGTTTTGCCTCTTTGGTTTAAAATGTAAAAATATTAAATATATTTAAAAATATGATCGTATTATTTTTTGAGTTGTTTTTTTTATCACTTGAGATACAGCTTTCTGCCGTACAGTGTATAGCTGCCTCTGCCCTGCTGCATAGAGCTGATTTATTCAATTTCACCGATTCACAGGATGAGATGAAAAGCAATTAATGTCTTAGTAAGACTAGTCATGGACTTTGGACAATTTGCAATTAATTTACTATGTAGATGTTCAACTGCATCCATCAAAACGACTGCACCACATACAGCAGAAGATATTGATGTAGGGTCACAGTCTTTCTGCTGCTTCACCTCTCAGTCTTAATTTCCTAACTCATCTCATGTTCTAAAAATAGCCAGCCACCGCCCTTAAAGGCATATACTGTAAATTGAAAGTGGCGGTTTTGCACCTTCCTAAGCTTGTGACACCACTTGGCTGTTATTGATTCACTCATGATACAGGGATTAACCAACAAGATTCATAGCTCCTGGATCAGGGAATGAGACACTTCCTGGATGTCCTTGACTCATCGGGGTGGGGTGTGTGCGTGTTTGTGTGCGTGAGTGCATATCCCATAAGTGATACTATCCCATTAAACAAAAGAGTGCATCCCTCAGACTTTCCATTTCTTATTCCAACCTTCCAGGGTTGCTTCATTGTAGACAACAGGCTCCACCCATGGCTCTGAGGTACACCATGCTCCCCGATCTGAGAGAGATGGGTGTGTCAGGGGTGAAAGATGGAGCTTGGAATAGCTCATACAATGCTTTATACACACTAAAGGAATCTAAATTTGGCTGCCTCCAAGGTGCTGCTTGCCACTTGGTTGACCTGCTCCAGCACACATGCATTTATTATAAAACCCATCCAGAAGCCAATGACTGAAACTGGCACTTATCCCTCTCTTACAGTCTATTAGAAAAATTGAATCCTGCCTTTCAGCAAAGAGGGTAACTCAATTTTCACCTTCACCTAGCAATATTGTAAGGGTTTAGTCGCAAGTGGTGTGTGTTTAAAATATTTGCAAATGTTTTATTGTGTATGTACATCCATGTAATCTTCAGACAATTATTTAGTTATTAGCCCGAATTCAGGAGTTTATCCAGGTTTTTCATTCATTACATTAATTTAATGACGAGGATTTCTGCATTAGTAATTGAAGCAGTAGCTGTGGACTTTTGAGGCTCCATTTCACAGGACGTAAAACAAATTCACAGCAAGGCAAGATGTTGAGATGACGGAGAGTCTCGCTGTGGCCCGGCTTTGACACAGCTGCAGGCTGGATACAAGAATATTGAATTTGCTGATAGCTTTGAGTGTCAGAGTGTCGGCTTTGTTAGCTCAGCGTAATAGAAGGAAATCAGTTTTTAATGCTTCGTACAGGAGGCTATAGGTTTTCAATGGCTGTAATGAGCTTGTGTTTATGTCCATATAAGTAGTGTTCAGTGTGCAAAACACAGGCACGTCTTTCTTGTCCAGGTGCTGAGTCCAAACCTGTACCGTGATGTCTGATTACTGTAGATCGCTCCCTTTAAAATTATTGACTTTATTACATTTCGAAAAAGTACAATGTTTCAAGCCTTGCCTCAGCTACAGAGATAGGTTATCAATTTTGATACTGCTATACTTGATGAAAAGCCAATTTAGGCTCGAAACATTGAAAAGTTGCATTGTACTTTTTTGTTGCAAGTCCTTGGGAAGCAGAAATCATTTATAAACTAGTGTCCCTTTGCTGTTACTGTATTTGACATGAAAGCAGGAGAAAATACTATAATTAAACTCTTTCAGTGCATTCATTTGGGATTTCTTATTATTGCAACAGACTGGTTATCACAGACCAGGACAAACATAGGGATCTGTAAACACACCATCACTGGCAATGACCAAAATGTCCTGTGGAATAATTTCAAACTCACTTAAAAAGCCTCAAAGACTGTCTACAGAACAACATCTCTGAAGATTTTTTCTGATTTCTCAATCTGTCCTCGCATTTTCCAGTCTGTAACAGATTCAGGATTTCAGCCAATAATTAGAACAGTCTGTTTTGCCTGAATTGCTGTTTCTGTCTTGGTATCCTCCAACACAAAGCTAAACAAAACATAGATTAATCTAATCTTCTCTTTCCTTGCCTCTCTGTCCTAGTGGCGGTCCAGACCAACTTGGTCCCTCCCAAAAAGGCCCAGCCTGGCATGGTGAAGTCCAGTCTAGTCCAGGCCAGTGTGGCCACCATGCAGAACCCCATGGGCTGTGACCCTAAGGCCAATGGTCACTGTCCACTGCCACGCCTATCCATCTCCTCCCGCTCTGCCAGCGTGGTGGCCAGCATGGACGCCAGCTGTGACGGCACGGCTGCGGCGCTCCACTCAGTGATGAAGTGGAAGACGGTGCTGGCGGTGTTCATCGTGGTCGTTCTCTACCTGGTTTGTGGAGGTCTGGCCTTCAATGCACTGGAGCAGCCGTTTGAGAGCAACCAGAAGACCAGTATCACTCTGGAGAAGGCTTTGTTCCTGGAGAGACACCCCTGTGTTACTCCTGATGAGCTGGAGGCACTCATCAAGGTGAGTGACTCAAAGTGGAGATGAGCTTTTGGAGTTTTAGATAAAGTGAGACATGATATCCACATTGTCTCCTTCCAGCTGCTCAGATAGGCTTGGAATAGTACTTTGCATTTGTTGGATCTATTCATCCCCAACAGATTAGTTTGCAAGAGGACAGAAAGATAAGAAAATTAAATGAAAATCATCTGTCAGATAAGTGTCATTCAATTTGATTGGTAGCTAAAAGGAAGAAAGTCAGAGGACTGACCTTTACTGCAGCAGTTTTATAGATGATGATTGCTATCAGGGGTAATTAGAGGCTCTCAGGGTAATTAATTCTGCTTTCATTAGCTTGTAACATGATCTTGAAAAGCTTGGATTGCTACTTCCTTTCATGTCCAAATTGTCCTTCAGCAAATGAAACCTTTAATTCCAGTGTCCAGCGACAGAAAAAATGCTGCAGAATTTTACAGAATAATTGCTCACATCCACGTAAAACCTGTTATGTAACACTATGTCAATGTATTTTAATATTAAGTAAAGAATTGTGACTTTTTAGTGGATTAATTTAAAACAGTTTTGATTTCAAAGATAATTTATGACAAACTAGCCTCAACATAAAGCAGCTATAGTTTATAATTTTATAGTAACACTGCATGAAATGACAATGTGAAAGTTGTTGCTTGTAGTGATGAACCTACAGAGAATTATCACCCGGACTGGCAGCTCCCCTCAGCTTTACAGAGCTTTATAACAAGTTTCAGCTCATTGTTTAGCTGTCTGCTCCATAACTTT
The DNA here is from genome assembly GCA_002120245.1 of Maccullochella peelii. Lineage (NCBI taxonomy): Eukaryota > Metazoa > Chordata > Actinopteri > Centrarchiformes > Percichthyidae > Maccullochella > Maccullochella peelii. The sequence continues at coordinate 169,427 of LKNJ01000216.1, read as the reverse complement.
ACTGTTTTGGTTCACTCTCAACGCTCTCATAGCATCGTTTTGGCAGCTGTTCAGTGAAAAATCTTAAATAAACCCACTGAGCACTATCTGCCCACCACCAAACAGCAGACATACACCGTTGGAGACTAGCTGGTGAACAAAGTGGAGCATTTTGCACCTAAAGAACCAGATATTTTCCTTAGGAGTTGGTAGAAACTGTAAACAGAGTTAAAGCAAGTCAATACTGGACTTACATTCGCCAGAAACACGACTCCAAATGAATGATTACGCTGCGGCATACCTGCTGCGTCAATGTTGTGTTCACAATTTGTTTCCGGTGCTCCCAAGTGGCCAAAAAAGAAAATCTGTTATTACAGGTTTAAAGGTCTTTCCTAGCTAACTACTTTTACTTCATCAGCAAATGGAACAGCTCAGGGTTTGTCACATGACTGAAGTGTGGAATGTCAGCCACGTGACAATAAGTGGTCATATACAGTATAGATACTTAATGTGATGATGACACCTGTGCCAGTTCCATTCGTTAATGATGATAATGACTTGCAGTTGAAAGCTCAGAAATAGCTAGTAAGTGGACCTTTGAGTTGAGACCATTTTGTTACATTTACTGTTCCCAAGGTCAAGAATGAACTTGAGTGTTCAAACTCTTGTGTGCATCATAATTACAGATTGGGTAAGTGCTTACTTGGAGCACTTTAGTTGCTGTTGCTGCAGAGACCGACACTTGAGAATGATCGTTTGATAATAAATGTTGTTGTCAGCTTCAGTTCAGTCATCCATAATCCAACTCCGCTGCTCAGCCACTCTACTATTGTGAAATACCCCAGGTCTAAGTTGGTACCCTGGAATGTTATTATTGTACTTCTCTATTAAGGTGCACTCAGCACCTAAATATGTATGCAAGTGGGTTGGTTGGATTCATTGTAGTAATAATGCTAATTTATAGATACTTTTAGTGTCTATAGTAATTTTATTAGGTTTCTTTCCGCTCTGTTGATGAGTCAATAAATCAATAATATAATGACTAAAGCACCATCAGAAGATATCTCCCCTACTCTCTGCCCCCTGGCTGATGACAGTTGATGGATAAATGTCAAGAGCAGACTTAGAGGCAGATCCATCCTTTAGCAGGAAGCACAATAATACCTTCAGGGTCACCACAGAGATACACCCATAATTCTCAGTGACACTTCCCATCTGCAAACATATTGTACAGTACATGCTTGTATGTGCACTTTTATGTTGCATAATAGTACATTAAAGTAATCTCGGAAAAAAGGGCAATTATCTGCCTTCGTCCTAAGACGTTTATCCTCATAGAAAATAAGGTCAGTCATTGTGATATTTATGCTGTATCCACAGTTGTTTAGATTGGAGAACTGGGAATTGTAATTGAAGCTGTATATTGATTTTGTTGTGTCTTCAATTCATTTGCAAACATAGAGTAATAGTACTAAACAAGACCTACATTTTTTATTACAATAGCATAGTGGGTTGATTTGAGAAATCGATTTAATAACTAAGTTGTATTTGTAATGTCTTATACTCTCAATAATAAATGTATTAGTAAAGTCCATTTCCAGAGCGAGGAGCGAGAGCTTTAACAACACCCACACATTTTAAATAAGGAAACCAGCTCACGGCCACAACAGCACGGTTGTCTTTATTGTAAGAAACGTTTGAAGCCATGTCACTGTCAAAAACGTGTGTGATAGATCTTCTATTTTCACAGGAAACTTAGTAAAACTTAGGGGTTTGAATGATCCAGGAAGATTTCAGGAATTGAGTGACCCTCTGATACTTAATAATCTACATGACACTCCATCATTTTATTCTCAACCCCTACCTGTGTGAACTGAACCAGATTACAAGCAGATTGTGAAAAAATGAAAAAATCCCATCCCATCACGACTTAACTGTGCAATTTACAATGTCTTTTTATGGTGTCAGCAGCTTTATAACACAGGGTACGGTGATGCTTCCCGCTGCTATCTGATATCACACCCAGAATTATAGGTCAAGACTTAAGGTCTCTACATCAAGCTGACATGTACAACTGGAAACGGGATTGGAAAATGATTTGAGATGTGTCAGCGTGCAGTTGGCTAAGTGGAAAGTTTGATTTGTGAGGAGAAAAAAGTGGGAGTAAGATCAGTCAAACTCTGCAGAAGATGTTCACAAAGAAGAAAAGAGAGGGACATTCTGTACCAATATGGGTTATTTTCTTTGGAAAGTAAGGACCAAATGTCAAATCCTTTTTATCAACAAGAGTACCTAATTAGCAGTAACCTTCAGAAAGCAAATGGAAATTTAGAGGTTCTAGCAGTAGAGCACTGCAAATAGTTTATATCTGAGGCAAAACAGATGTCAAGAGAGCAAAACAACCTTTCTGGAATAATGTGCTTTCCATGTTTTTCTCATGTAGTCTGAGGATAGTAAATACAAGATTCCTGTTGGGTTCCTCTGATTCTCTGAAGCTTGAAATAACCCCAAAGAAAGAACCAACTACATTCATTTGGTGTGCTCCACTTTCCGCTAGAATGGCTCCATTTGACGTTAGCTTCTTCAACACTGCTCCAGTGAATATTGGACTGCCTATCTGTCTCTCTCTCCTTCTCCACACCCACCTCTGTTCTGCTATTCTTTCTCAGAGAAGCATCCTTTCTTCTTCTTCTTCTTCTTCTTCCCTTGCAGTGCTCAACCTTTGAGCCACAAAAGCACTATCATGAGTTTGTAAAAAAATCAATAACAGTAATTCCTAAGGAGAAGTATGAAAACAAAAACCTTTAGCACGGGGTTCCTGGGGTCCGGAGGGAATGAATTATTTATTGCACAGGCCAGCAGTCACAGACTTCCTGCTGCAAAGCTGCACTAGTTGCAGCAGCTGAATCATCCTGGACAAATGATCAGATTCAGATACATGAGATAACGTATGACAGCCTTTCTCACCAGCAACTGCAGGCTAAGGAGTTATTTGCCTGTATGACATTTCCCAGAACTCATTTACAATATTACATCTGACAGATTCAATGTATTAAAAGAATAGTTTGACATGTTGAGATATTCACTTTTCTCCAGAGAGTTAGATGAGAAGATCAATACCACTCTCATGTCAATACGGTAAATATGAGGCTACAGCAAGCAGCCAGTTAGCTTAGCTTAGCATAAAGACTGGAAACAAGGGGAAACAAGGGGCAAACATAACAAATCCACCAACTGACACCTCTCAAACTCACAAATGAACATATATATATATGTATATATACACAGATATATCTTATTTGTTTCATCCGTACAAACAACTTGTAATGCTGTGGTTTATGTGCCCGACTATTTTTGTCCCTCTGTTAAACCACAACTTGTCATATTTACATTTCTGTTGGTGTACAGATTAAACAAATGTTGGTTTATTAGCTTTAGAGGTGCTGGTATGCAGATTTTGTTACCTTTGACAGAGCCAGGCTAGCTGTTTCCTTCTGTTTCCAGTCTTTATGCTAAGCTAAGCTTACCATACAGATGTGAGAGTGGTATCAATCTTTGCAGCTAACTCTCAGCAAAAAAGTAAATAAGTGTACTTCTGAAAATATCAAACAATTTCTTTAAATCAGAAGAAATAATATTGATTTATCACTCTACTAATTTATAATGGTACTTCAACCCTAAGCATTGCAAAAATAACGAATATCATGCCATGTGTGAAGCTCACACTGACAAATAACACAATTTTTTTTCCTGCTGTTTCAAGAAAAGGCCTTCAGGCTGCTTCACAAGTACTCCATCAAAGAGTCTGTCTGGTCTTCCAACAGGTTCGGTTACTGGTCTGTTCGTGCTATGTCAAGCCTGTCACTCAGACAAAGATCCTCTGTGGCGACACAGCAGTGGTGACTCATTGTTGTCAAACTGTTTGGCACAGGAGTTGACAGAAAAATGGCAACCTTGGACAGAATGTGGGTGTACATATACAGTACATCGTGTGTCTGCTTGAGACGGAAGAAGACGATGTACTAGGGAGTAAGCACTTGTAAAGGTTTGCCCCACAGCATGTGCTGATTTAATGTGTGTGAGTGTGTGTCCATGCTCGTCTGTTGACCTCCCCATGTCTGCTGCAGTATCTGCGCTGCCCACCTACCCACTGTGTGCCCAGAAAGACAGTAGACCTAATTGGCTTTCCTGCCATTGGGATGACTCACACTGTGGCACAATGTGAAGCCGCGCTGTTATTGACACCAGTCAAGCCTTGTTTATTGATGAGTCACTTATCTGCAAATAAACCTTTAGAAACACTGCAGCTACCTGCAGTGAAACTACGTCAGGACACGCAAACCAACACCGTCATGATTTTTTTATAGCATGAATTACATGATTTTGATGATAGTTGTTTGTGAGAACTACTATCAAAGTTAGGTTGCTTTATCAAAATGCTACAGTGACTAATGAGGAATCGACTCCTCAGGTGTCCACACAACATGCACCAACTAATGAAAATGCTATAAATATCGACAAACCCAAATGTCTCAACACAAGATACTGCATATGTAGTGATGAAACTTTTGAGTTGAGTATTTACTCAATTACTGTACATTATTACTTGACTACTGTGTATGATTTTAAAGTTCTTGATTTCCATTTTACGCTAATTTATACTTCCCCACTACATTTCAGAGGGAAATACTGTTTTTATGGCACTATATTTATATAAAGTAGTTAAAATGAGCTCTCCCTTGACCCTCCAGAAGTTATGGCTGAGCTGCTGAATTGGATTGCGTTAGGTTTATTGGTGTACTTAATAAAGTAGCCACTGAATGTAAAATATAATATTATGACACCAACAGGAGCCATTCTACTCCATAGTGACTAGTTTTACTGGCTGGTAATACTTCTGTACTTGTACTTTGAATGCAGGAATACTTGTAATGTCTACTGTCTACTTTCACTTAAGTAAAAGATCTGAGTACGTTTTCAGTGCTGCATTTTTTTAAAAACAGTAAGTCAATTGTGAGATAATCGTAAGAAAAAAATAAAAACCTAAAACAGGCAGTGCTCAGTTCTCACTTCACAAACAGTTCTGATTTAAATCAGCCTTATCTGCGATGGAGCCGAGTCTTCCTGTTTGGCAGTCATTTGTGCAGCTTTAATGCTTCAAGGTTGTCGTGGTAAAGCTTTAGATATTAGTGATGGTGAAAGTGCTGCAGAGGAGAGTGCTTGGCACCGGCTCACAGTGAGGCTGGGTGAAGGAGAGCGTGAAGCACAATGCTGGCTGGATCACTGCCGTCACCTGCTGTGGGGTAGAAAGACACGCTGAGAGGATAAAGATCTGCAGTGAGTTAGCTTGCTCTCTAATGATACTGCCGTGTAGAAAATGAAAACACACATTAGCGAAGCGCCCGTCAAGATCGTGTGTCTACAAGAGTGTCTGTGTGCTGATTCCTCTGTGAAGGAAACATAAACAACCATTTGCTGTCCTAATTAACATGCCGCAACACAAATCAAAGTCACCATCCTCATGCCTCAAAAATGCATGTGGAGAAAGAGGATTTTCTCTCTAATCAGCGTGAACTTGACTGTGAAAAAGGCGAGAGACAAAAATAGACCTTCTCATAAAGTATTCAGATACATTGTGAGGTTATTAATAGCTCTCCCTTGACTCCAGAATTAGGTTATTTGTGGTATATTATCACTATAAAGTAGATGTGTCTGCTAAAACCTATGAAATAGCATTCATGTAACTGGCTTATCTTAGCTACAAAAATCAGTCAGGGGAGCTGGACTGACGGAGCTGAGGTAATCACATGCAAGATTATGAGTGGTCCTCCTCTCTGTCTGTTTTGAAATGTATGTCACGAGAGTTGATGCATATTTTATTATATGGACGTGCAGCTTACCAACAGCTTGCATGGATAGATTGGGGGTTGCTCTGAATGAAGAAGCTGTACATCCCACCGGGAATGTTGGGAAATGCACTGAAGCTATTTCTTACCAAAGGCAACCCTCACAGTGACTTTCATGTCAGCAGAACCAATGTTTATTTGAGCCCAGAAGCAAAATTCAAACTATAAATTTCCACGGAGGTAAGGAAAAAAAAATGCTTTTCTAATAAAATGCCCATAAACAGGGAATTTAGGAAGAAAGCAAGTAGATTAACTTCTCATGGCTACATAATGAAACACAGAAAGAGATCTATGAGAATAATGGTGCAGTAAACGCAGAGCACTGTGGCTTCTTAATGTTTTTCCGACACTTCGCAAGCTGGGGATAAAGAAAAGCAGAGGGACTAAAGAAAAAAGCTGACTCTGAAGAAAAGAGAGATAAAGGTCTCTCTGCTTCAAATTAAAGTCTATGTGTGAACTGTAAAAACATGCAAATTAGGTAAGATTGAAGAGCCAGACACTGAATAATTTGAGTAGATCTCGTGTGCTAGATGGTTGTGTTTTCATATATTGACATTATGACATTCACATTTGAACTGGTCACAGCAGGCAGACAGATGCGTCTAGTGTAGTAGATGCAAGTAGACGTCCCTTCATTTTAAGGGGTCACAAGCCAAAAAGGCTGGGAACACTGCTCTGGATATCTAGGGCAGGGCTCTATATGGCTGAAAGTATGTATACATCATAATATACATGTATGCAAAATGTTAAAATAATAAAATAATCAAATTCATCTTGCAATGCAATGCTTATTTTGTTAGTTTTTAATTAAAGGTTATTGGAATCATTCTTTTAGACAACAGAATTTTGTAACACAATAACATGATATGATCATATTATCTTAGGATATATGATTCCACCGCAAGATATAATAATATTGAACTGATAGAATTAATTGTAACTCCGTTCACTTAGCTGTACTTCCTGTGTTTTTACAGCTTCATGACATGAGTCTAGGATTAATTCAATTCCCTCCATCTCCTTCCCAGTGCTCTTTCGTCTTCTTTTCTCTTTTATCAGGTAGCATGACCTTCCAGGTTCAATCTGTCCTCAGTTACCTCATGAGTGTTACACAATCAGGGGTCACACACGAACATTGGCAGGAGATGGCTTAACGTGCTCACTCTCTTCATGCCATCAGGACTTTATATAGTGAAATCAAAGCAGACACATGCTTGTTGCGTTGCCATCAGCTGAGCTGGAATGCAATCATGACCTTGAATTTTTCTGTTTATGAGAAGTATGAATATTATAATTCATACATTTTGCTCTTTCCAGCGCGCCATTGATGCTGTGAGTGCAGGAGTGAGTCCTATTGGAGACACATCCTACAATTCCAGTTACTGGGACCTGGGCAGTGCCTTCTTCTTCGCTGGAACTGTCATCACAACCATAGGTAAAGTTTTAAATAATCCACTTTTTAATACTCTAATACCAGTTAAATCTGCTATTGTTGACAACCAATACAACTGCCATTTAAGAACTTCTGCCCCAATACCTTCAACTTCACTTAATACATTTCCACATTCCCAGAATGAATTTTGACAATAACTGAAGAAAATTGGTTTAATCAGTATGGGTTAAAGGTAACGCCAAACCACATAATGAAAAATGATTTCCACCAAGTCTTTTGGATAACGATACATTAAACGTAAAAAGTCTTCCCTTATTTAAACAGATATTATCACAGAGCTATGACCAAATAATAACTTGAATGAGAAAAAATAGCTTCAGCATAGTTGTAATGAACTGAAATGGCTTTGGTTTTGTTAATCATACATTGCATTTTGAGCCTACTGTCACTCTCAGTCACGTGAAGAGAGGAGGGACAGATTCAATACAATGTAGTGTAAAATTTTGTAAAAATTAGAAAAAGTTTCCCAAATGATCACAAGTCGCACAAATGAATTTCTACCCAATCAAATAAAAAGTTACCAAATTGGGCAGCAAACTATGGTCCAAAGTGTTATATTAAATAAATAAAAAATATATGATGAAATAAATAATTGTATGACTAAATTGTGTAAAATATATAAATAAACCAACAATTTGTGAAATAATTTGAGAAATAATTAAAACTCAACCCATTTGTATGAAATGTCATTCTTATTTTCATAATAACTGAGATTAAATTGGGTATTATTTTTATTTCATTATAGACATTTTTTTTCAAAATCTGTTTTTATTTCATGTCACTTTTTTCATGAAAAAATTAACGCTGAAAAAACTGAGTTTAGTTTTCTTTTTCTGAAATTATTATTATTATTATTTACAAATTATCATTTCATTTATCTCCATACAAACCCCTCCAACCTGGCAACACAACAAGAAAAAGCAATTTTACATGGTCCCTATTGCTATTGTCACTAAAAGTTTAATCCTTAATATAAACATTGTAGTCTTGTCTGCATTTGATGATGAGTAAAATTCTCCACAAAACAACAAAATGAGCTCATAAATGCAAGACTAATTAAAATTTCAAACTGCGTTTGTGGGATTTGTCCTTTCAATTTGTCAAAGGTGCTTTCTCATTACAAATCTCTGTAAAGCTGTTCAAATCCTTCCCTCTTATTGCTGTCCTCAGGTGAGTTTTACAAATCCCTTTGCCCTCATGAAGTGGAGCTAAATGATGCAAAGCCAAAGAGGTTTAACAACCTGTGAATATCAACATCATCGAGGATGCTGACAAAACAGACACTGCTGACAGAGACTATGTGTTTTTACTTTACGTCAAGGTGTCGCTAAGTGCTTTATTCCCCGTAAAAGGTTATCTTTCTTTTACAAGACAAACATGTTATCAACTATTTGTGATGCAAAATACTTTTTAAATGAAACTGAAAATCCTTTGGATGCCTGGAAGCTCTGATCAATAATGAGACTATTTACAATAGATGTAGCTCCATTTAGGAGCCACAATTACAACATCAAAGCTGATGCAAATGACTGGAAAAAACACAATGTCCCTGACCTGTTGTTATAATGTAGTCCAGAGATTTAATTAATAAGCATTTGCTAATATGCTGCTGAGCAGTGGCGTAATTCACTTCACTCCCCAGATGTATTATTTTGAAATATCAAAAGTTAGAATACAATAGCTAAGACCTCCAGCTTCAAATTACTTAACAGTTACAAAACATATTTATTCTCTAGACATGCTCAAATTAGTTTAAATAATTTCTATGCAAAATATCAAATCAGAAATACAGAAAATCAGAAAAACACCATGACAGCGGAAGAAAGAAAGTGCAAGTAAACATGCTACCGACAGGATACACATTTTGCTAATATTTTAGCCTCAACAGGTTAAAATGGTAGGAGCTGGGGAACTGTATGCTTTGTCCCCTGTCTTGCTGGCTTCTTCATTGTATCTCTGTCACTGTAGGGCCATATTTAATGCAATTTTCTCTAAGGGGAACTTAATTGTTGTATCTCTAGGAGCTTATTTACCACAGATCCCTTCTACAGGAACTAAGAGGCATGACATTAGGGGTTCAATTGATTATGTTGCATAAGAAAGTATTGATTGTCTTCCCCTACTTCTTACTCTTACACTTAATGCTTCACCTCTTGTGCCCCCTCCCCACCACGTCTTCTCGGCCTTCCTTCACATTTTGTCCTTAACATCACATTTCTTCACTCATTAAACCTCTTTTTTTCCTATCTTTCACAGGTTATGGAAACATAGCTCCAAGCACGGAGGGCGGGAAAATATTTTGCATCCTTTATGCCATATTTGGCATCCCTCTCTTTGGCTTCTTGTTGGCGGGGATTGGAGACCAGCTGGGGACTATCTTTGTGAAAAGCATCTTGAGAGTTGAGAAGATATTCAGGGTGAGTTGCAAGTATCACAATGTATTGCTTTTTCTTCACACGTTGTATTGCTTTGTATGTCTTAGTGATATTGTATGTGGATGAAAAGCTCTAATATAATAAGTATTATTCCAGAATTTCATTTGACAACAAGCTAATATTGTTGTAATATTGTTATGTTCTTTTTTATTCATATTTAATGTATGTTATGTATCAGTGCGTTTGGGCCTTTGTTATCACCCTTAGATGATCTTTTTAAATAACTTTTATTAGTTCTAATAGCATCTCCTGTTTACTTTTCTCAGCAAAAACACAAACAGATCAGCCAGACTAAGATCAGAGTGACGTCCACCATCCTGTTCATCCTGGCTGGCTGCATTGTTTTCGTCACCATCCCTGCTGTCATCTTCAAACACATCGAGGGCTGGACCACACTGGAGGCAATCTACTTTGTTGTGATCACTCTCACTACAGTGGGAATAGGAGACTATGTGGCAGGTAGAACGATGGTTGTTGATGTACATGATCGTTTTGTCAAACTATCATGACTTATTTTTGATTGTGCTGGTATTTTTCCTTCCCTTCCAGGTGGAAACCGTAGGATTGACTATATGAAGTGGTACAAGCCTCTGGTGTGGTTCTGGATCTTGGTGGGTTTGGCGTACTTTGCGGCTGTCCTCAGCATGATTGGAGACTGGCTTCGAGTATTGTCTAAAAAGACCAAAGAGGAGGTGGGGTTCATTTAATTACAACGCTCAGTATTACATTAGAAAGGTCGAAAATAAAAGGTCACTCAGCTGCTGCATTCTCTGCCCCTTCTTATTTTTCCTATTAATTGCTGGTTAGACCAGACAGAAGAGACAATGGCTTATTGATCCTCTATGGATGGATGGAATGGAAAAAGATGTATAGGGGCTCAGTACAGGGCTGGTCAGTTTCAGCGCAAATAGATTGTAGTTGTCAAAAGTTTCTACCACTACTGTCACTACTTTTAATTTTAAAGTTCTGCAAAATGTGGTATCTTAAGTATTTCTCATATTCACAACAAGATGAGCAGCAATCAAAGTTAAAATTTGTATGTGACATCACCTTTTTCCAACTGATTCCCGCCCACTTAAAACTAGTGAGAAATCTCCAAAACTGTTCCAACTTTGGCAGAAGATTTTGTTATCACTCAGGACCCTATCACTCATACTAACAGGCTGATTGAGACACCAATGTCTCAGAGCCTTTAAGAAACAGTAGTTTAACACAATGACAATGTTGTCAATGCTGATAGAGACTGTACCCTATATGCTTTCCCAATCTATTCCTTTCTTTGCTGCACTGTTGTCACAGGTTGGGGAGTTTAAAGCTCATGCAGCCGAATGGAAGGCAAATGTACGAGCGGAGTTCCGTGAAACGCGGCGGCGCCTGAGTGTTGAGATCCATGACAAGCTCCAGCGGGCCGCCACCATCCGCAGCATGGAGCGCCGTCAGCTTGGCCTGGAGCAGCGAGCTCACTCTCTGGACATGCTTTCTCCAGAGAAGCGGGCCTTGTTCGCCAGCCTGGATGCTGGCCGCTTCAAGACTTCCTCCCAGGAGAGCATCGACACCAAGCTCAACAACCTGAGGCTGAAGGGTGCCTGTGAGCCGTACGACCATCAGGGGAGTGAGCAAGCGCAACAGACAGCGTCTTCCTCAGAGGAGAATCTCTTCAATCTGCGCTTCGGATCCCTCACCAAGCTGGCCAGACGCAACAAGAACCGTGAGCTGCGGAGGAACATTCCTGAAGATGCGCGACGGGCGAGTGTATGCATAAACAATGGCGGTGCCATGCTGGGGGAGGAGAGGACGGAAGAAGAAGAAGAAGATGGGGAGCCAGATGAGGATAACGGAGAAGGAAAAGAGGGAAACACCAGTCTGACAAACCTGTCACAGTACGCAAAGGAGCGCACCAAGTTGAATGGGTTCACACCAGTACAGGCCAAAGATAGAGAGAGCGACTAGGTATTGATTGGAAGAGCACTTCAGAGACAGTGAGAGAAAAACAGAGTGAAAGATACAGAGACAGAGACACAGACCAAGAGTGCATGGTCCTTTGAGATGTCAAGAAATGTGCCTTTCTGTTTCCGATGCTTAGATTGGAACTGCTCCCAGGAAGTTCAGTCATCGTGCCATAGCCATGGGAAGAAAATGTGTTGCCAAAAATGAATAAAGAGACAGAAGAGGCTATAGTTAAAATACCTCATATTGGATGTTACTGTAGAATGGGCTACTTAAGAACTTTCATTTCTACAGGATCTTTCCAGCTTCGTTGTCTTTCAGCCCCGATGACTCTTATGAGACACAACGGCTGTCTGTTAATGCAGAATCTTATTTTTTAACAGTGTGGGCAGGACATCCCGAGAGCTAGCTTCATGTCATCCATCTTCAGAAACATTACTGATCTCCGCTTTGTCATCTCATACCGTGGTGGCTATTTTTAGCTCAGTGGCCTGCTACAAAAGGATTTCCATGTTTAATGAATGGAGGGTGGGAGGTTGTGTTTCTGCTGGATCAATAGACAATACGAGCATTTACCTAGCTGACATGTATAATTATTCCTACATGGTATGTGACTTTGAAAATGTAGCTCTAGTAGGGCATAAACTACTACATACTAAAAGCTCATAAAATCAAACCTATTCACCTTGATTGTGCATGGTTATTAAAATACAACCATAGCAGTTAATTGACATGAACTAACTTGAAAGATTGAAATTACAGCAGTAATAATGTTTCTTTCTGTTTTACTAAAATGAAATGTTTCTTTCATTCATATTTGGTGAAAAAAAACAAGCTGGAATTCAACTGACAGATACACATTTAATCACCCTTGACCATGAGATTGTCAGCAATGCTGAAAACACTTTTTGTATATGACATTCACTTTATCACAAATGTCTTGAGACTACTTAAAATACTTTTTAATTAATGAATGTGATGCTGTTTATTTTGTACTCACCAAGCATGTTTGCATCTATGTTTACTCATTTTTATATCAACCAAGCACTTGGAGTTGAATTTTCCATTGAACTGTAAATATGAACTAAATGCGTCATGTTTCATTTTTGTATTTCTTTTCTGAAACTCAGTCTAACATTTTGGCTTCAGTCAAATCTTCACACTGAAATGTGTTTCCCTGTAGGTCCTCAAGGTTCACTCACTAATATGTTTAACATATAACCATTTTAACTTTATTTGCATTTTACAAACAGGCACTAAAACCAACTACCCAATGGCTATTTTACAGAATTATTAAATGTATCAATAGCGTGCATTGCATGCATTTCTAAAGCTGAATTACACACACACACTGGTTGTACTTGCCTGCCTGTTTATCTGTTATGAATAGCATTAACCTTTCCATGACCAAGTCCTCATTTGTTGTGTACAGTTTATTTTATGAATAGATCACATTAAATGTAGTGAGTGCCTTCTTCCAGATAATAAACATGACAAAAGAAATTTAAAAGGGTGTAAGTGATATACTCATAACATCTTTAGCATATTAATTCAATATAAACTGGTGGCCCTGTGATTGACTGGCGACCAGTCCAAGGTGCACCCCGCCTCTTGCCCAATGTCAGCTGGGATAGGCTCCAGACCCCCCCCGCGACCCTCTGAGGATAAGCGGTGTAGGTAATGGATGGATGGATGGATGGATAAACTGGTGGTATTGCAGAATGAAGGGCATTGCTCTTCCAAGGGCATTACTACAAAATTATTCGAGCCATGAAAGCACAGATGTTACTGATAACATTAATGATGACTTCGTTCTATTAAAGTGAGCAGTAAGTCATGACAATGTGACAGTGAACCAATATGCACAATATCAGGACCCTGAACCTGAAGCAGCTAAATGGGATTCAGCCATCATTCATTTTATAATTCAGACATGCGCTTTTCTCACTGTCAAAATGTCTTTCCTGAAAAAGGCCTATTGCTGGCTTTTATAGTTGCAAGAAGTATAGTTAAAAGTTTTTGGTTAAGCATATACATGTCTAATTCAGACTAAAACTGAACACATTCATCCCAGTCTTTATAATTGTGTGAACATAAACAGGTTTTTGTTAAGTAATCAGCGATGATTTTGGACGTTCTCACTGAACTCAACCTAGAACATATGGCCTGAATGCAACCTGCTATTATAGGGCACGGGTTACAGACTGTGTTACATTTTTGGTGTTTTGGCACACATAAGATGGGCAGTTGAGATGAATGAGACTGTTTCTCAGTTTTTATTTTATTAAAATTTTTTGGGCTTCCCTTGGTAAACATGTACATCCTTTAACTGGACATGTCTAATAGATGGGGTTCTGTTAGGTGACTGTGACAAATTATGGTCCATGTAAAACCACTGAATAGGAAATGGTTAAATTTGACCTCTAGTGTAATGTAATTAATTTCCGGTAACATAATTTCCTGCAAACAAAGCATTGCTTCTCTGCAAACTTGAATTTATTTTTATCCCTTTCCTCTTTTCACTCCTCTCAAAGTTGTTTGCCCAACCAATTTTTAAAATATACATTATCACTGTTAATTTGCCTTGATGCAGCTTTTGGGTAATTAAGTGACAGAATTCATTAATATGGCACTGACTCCCAGTGTGTTGTGGGATGCTGGAGCCCGAGGTCTCCATCCGTGCATGTCTAGCTCGGAGCCACAGTCACGTGTGTCAGAGTGTGTATGTGTGTGTTTGTGGAGGTTTTTCCTTCAAGGTGGAAGTGACCTCAACCTGCTCCGCCCCCCTCCTCTCTTTCTTTTTTGTCTGTGTCTCACTATCTTTCTGTCCCTCTATCTTTATCTCCGTTCCTCCCCCACACACGATGAATCAACCAGGGATTTAATCCTCAGTGTTTTTTAAACTTTAAAAAAAAATCATTAGTCTATTTTACTCAATCAGAGTCATTAACATGGAAGAGACTGGCAGGATAGGTCTTACTACACAGCAGGTAACAGAAAAACATCATCATAATCATAACCATTCTCATGATGCTGGATAACCAAGCTGCATTATCATATTGTGTTTACTCTTTTATTCATTACCTCCATATTAACTTGTGTGATCAAAAAATCAAATCAAAAACGTTACCCTGCATCTGTCTCATTGGCATATTAGGCAGTTTTAGGTGCAGTTTAAATTAAGTTTGCACATGCAAATTTAATGTGATGTTTTAACAAGACTAGAGTTTATATGCAACAGGAAAAAACATGTATTCATTTGATACATTGGCAAAGTATTTTCATCCATCTGGCCTTCGTCTAAATCATGACACTTTGCCAGAGTGAGAGTAATTGAACATTCCTGGTCTTAAAACTTCTCTGATGCCAAAAAACTGGCTCCAGTTTTGTTTTCTGGCATACTGACAGTTAAGGAAACATTAACTGATGTCAACCTTCAGAGCTTTACAGCTCCTTCCTCCTTAAAAGACCTGTGCGATGTACCTCAAGGGGTGCTTCAGAATCACAAATCCATCGTTTTAGAGTGTGTATGAGTGAGAACAAAGGCTTGTGTGTCTCACCCGGAGAGGGTGTCCCTGCATGCATGGGCACGCATCCTAATCTTACCAAGGCTACAAGTGCTCTTAAATAAAGGTTCATCTCAGTTAAGGTACCCATACAACAGGAAAATTACACTTCTTTCATTTGGGTGATGAAGGGCATGAAACGAATTCATTTCCTATTGCAAATAGATCAAGTAGAGGGATTGTAATAGGGAATCCTGCTCACTTCCCTATAAACATGTTCAAAATGGCCATGAATCACCCACGAGTAAGGCTTCTGCTTCTTCTGCTAACTCATCCCCTATGTTTGTGCATCTTTAGTTGCATAAAACTTACATGTAACAGGCAATTCTGCAGATTTTCTCAGACAGAAATTGGACTTGGCTCCCTCTTGTTAGTAGAAATAGGATCTAAAACCATTCCTCTTATGCAGAGTTCCATTTAGCTGAACTTAGACCTGCAAAGTAGCGTGACTCACCGAGGATGTGGTGGGACTGACCTTGTGCTTTCTCCAAAATTCAAAATGGAGAAGTACTGTTACTATTTTAGGTATCCCCGAAACAGCAAAAATCACAAAAGCCTTAAAGACTGAAAGGAAAAAAGTGGGAGAGCAGAACAGAAGTTGCACAATATAAATATGTAGTTTTGCAGTTAACTGGGGCTAACGTCAACTAGCTAGACCTACCTCAAGTACGCTTAGCTGCGTTATGGTAGCAACCATATAATTTCAGCAACAGCTATCAGTCCCCACATGATTTTACCCTATTAATTTTTGTCTGAATGAGATGTAAGAGAACATATCCCTGATCCTACCATGTGAGATTATTGTAAAAAGCAGAATTATCAAGTCACAAAAAAAGGTTCTTCATTTAAATTTCTACTCAAATTAAAGCATTCATTGTTGCTGCAACACATTACAACTTACACATAATGTCAGCAAAATGAAACAAAATAAAGAAAAAAAGCATTATTAACTATGAATTTTTTGTTACCTGTAGAAAACTGAAAATAGAGACAGAATTTCATATAATTCATTCAAATTAAAATTGCTGCAAATTAATGCCAAGAGTTGCTTCCCCCATTTATGTGATTATTATTTCCCCACCTTGAAGATTTTGAGAGGATGTTGCCAGAACAAGGAGTTGTTGTGAGGAAGGGAGAAGTGTGAAAGTGCTGAGAGCGACAGGGAGGATGTTGAAGAGGAAAGGTTGGAGGGAGTGTCAGACAGTCACCTGGAGGAGCCCAGTGTGCTCGACATCAAATGCAACAGCACAGACATGGCAGATTTCAGCCTGTCAACGTGTCTGGCAGCTGAGATGCTCAAGTGAAGAGAGGTGTAATATGATGTCATGTAAACCAGCCAAGAGAAAGTGACAAATCACGTGCATCATGTGACACTGAAGTACCACAGAGGGCCTCAGCTCAGACCAGGAGTTGGGTTTGAACTTAAGACAGATTTACATGAGCTTTGTATTTAAATTTAATAAATATTACCTACAGTTGATTTGTGAAGAATCATGTTAAAGTTTTGATGCAAGCTAAACTTAAGCTTTTGCTGGGGGCCAAATATTTTTGTTGCAGGGCCGGATTTGGCCCACAAGCCGCTATTTGCCTACCACTGGCCTAAACCATTTCTAACATGATACTAAATAACCAAACTGTTTTAGTTGGCTTACCCTAACCAAAATTGTTTCACCCTCCTGTATTTATTTAACTTTTATTTAACCAGGTAAGTCACACTGAGGTTGGAAACCTCTTTTGAAAGGGAGACCAGGACAAGACGGCAGCATTAAAAGTTGCATATGAAACAATACAAAATCAGACAACAGATAGAACAATAATAATAACAAAGAAAGGACACAATTAAGAATGGAGGCATTTACCATAGAGTTTACAATGGTCTTTAATTCTGCCAGAATTATCCCGTTTACTTGATTATGATTAATCATATTGATGATAGATATACATATGTACATACAGTATATTCATATATGATTATTCAAAAATATTTTTCTTGATGGGAAGAGAAAAAATGGTGTTATCATTAAATGATCCAGTTTGTAGTGAAAGAAGATATAATTTGAATATTTCTAATCTTGCAATTCATTCTGGTTGGAAAAATAAAATGCTCACGTTTCCAGGGGTCTTTTTTAAAGGAACGTTACATCGCACAATATAATAATCCAGTACAAATTCAGATACTTTGAAAGTCACAGTGAAACAAAGATAGTTGTTATTATGGCTGAGTCAGACCTGGCAAGTGGGAAAGAAACAAGTGATATTTGATATTTTGGATTATAGATTGGGAGATAGCTGGGGAGAGATGTGTCTGAGAAAAGCAGATTTATTAAGGGTTTTAGATTAGAATAATGAATAATTCAAATAGACAAAACACCATGAAAAAGAGTGGCAGCAATAAAGAACGGAAAAAGATTTCAGGCTAATGAGGCAACAAGGATGGAAATATCGTTGGAGAAAATTACTGAATGTAAATAAAATCATAATGACTGATTTATTCATAAAAAACTCTAGTAAATACAGTAAAACTAGATGGATTCTATTTTTAGTTTACATTACAAATGGCATATGTAATGTTGTTACCACACAACTCTACACAGCTATATTTGTCCATCTTTTTCCTTTTTTAGCACGTGTGTTATTTGGTTCAGATTTTCTCTGTGGCACGTGTATGTGTGCATTACCCTGACTATTCCCTCAGCCTGCCTGCCAACACCAAGCACCGGCCACAGATGCCACGGCTGGGATTGGCCAAAATGTAGCTGTGCATTCTGATTCAAGACCTGTTTTTTTTCCTCCCAACCAAATTTCCAAAGGCTTGTTGCATGAGTTGGACCTTTCAATGACAAGATAACAGGAATAATTTGGTCAATGCATACAGATTCACCATTGATGTTTTGTCCTTAACCAACACTTTGACTTTGAACACAGAATCAACTATAGCACCGTGGCTCACTTTGCACTCTACCTTTGTGTGCACACAGTCAGATCACCAGTGTAAATTGTGGTCCCATTCATTCATCATGCCTGAGAGGGAACAGACTCTCACACACACGTGCCACTGCTGAAACTTTGCCAACATCCAGGTAGAGGCTGGGATTGACTGACAAAACCTATTGATCTTCAGTTACCTCCATCTCCACATATGCGTCTACTTTACATATAAAAGAGGCTGTCTGTTGCAGAGTCAAGGAGAATGGAGAGGTGAGAAGATGGGTGTTCACATGTGTTTCATAGCCCCCCAGGTTTTGCTGATGCAGGTTATTCAGCGTTAGGTGAAGCATATTATTCGAAATGGATGGATGGATGGAAGAAAGAAAGAGGCAGGGCAAAGACTCACGTGGAAGAGCACATGTCCTTCCCAGCCTTTTTTGTTATGAAGGCATGATGGCAAAATGAGAAGTGTCACACATTTTAAGTACCTAAGAAAAAAAAACCGTGAGACGCAAGGGTGTTCTTCTGTCAAAATAAATAAAGATAATGTTCTCAGATCTACATTATGGGGACTCACCTCCCATCGTGGGACATAAAGCTGCAAGGTTAATCTTCTGTTTAGACCAGTGGTTAAAGTCTGTGTGTGCACTTGTGTATGTTTATATGTTCGTATGTGCATGTGTGTATGAGCTGCAGGAGCATGTGTTTGTCTGTGTATGGTTACTGTGTTATGCACAAACCAGGAAGACCACCACAGACCACCTCTGAGATCCTGGTTAATGTATCATGATGTTAAATAAATATAATAGAGGACAATGTTCATGGCATACATACATTTTTATATTAAGTATAATTTCTGCCATAAAACACTACAAGTTATGTAAAAAAAATTGTGCAAAGGCAACACAGAAGAGATTTATATCTGAAATGATCAAATATTCCAAGTGTAAACAGTGTAGACAGTTTGCTGCAGTTCCGTAACTGTCCACTAGAGAGCTTCATATAACCACATTCATCTAAAGATCAGTTTGCCACACCTTAGACACAACCTACAGATAAAATGTAAAAATTTTATGAAATATTTTCAAATTTTAGGTCAATTTTATTGTCTTTTATACATGCATGATTTTTTTGGCTGACTTTTCATTTTAAAATAATAGTACTTCATGGGATAATCATCAGAATCAGAATCAGAAAGCTCTCTCAAGAATGCAGAAAATACTAAACATTGATTTCATGAGCAGTTTTGCAACTGTGATAATCTTTTAAAATAACATGTTTCTCACAGAAAACACTGAACTCAAACATATAGAGTTCATTTTAACTTGGTTGAACAATGGATGTTGTAAATTGTAAATGTAAACTGTTCTTACTGAAATGATTCTTGAGCCCTTGATTTTCTAATTCACATCATAATGTGTTGATAGTTTTGTAATGATGGTACTTATGGAAAGGAGCAAATCATATTTGTCTGTTAAATGCAAATACACCTGCCCCATGGCACCAGATCCACACTTGTCTGACCAAAAATACAAATAGTGCTGCAAAAAAACAGCAACAAGCTGAAGTGAAACCACAGTCAAATGTTGTGTCATATAGTCCAGTGATGCTTATTCAAATGATGTATGGAGTCACATTTCCATTAAAATCCCTTTGTTTTCTTTGAACCTGTTTAGGTCTGTTAGGTTTCACGCAACACGACAATCGTGATGTTTGACAAATACTCCCCTATGGAACAGCTGTTCTCCATGACTCACTGCTGATAAAGGGTATATGCTGGTGTTAATAAAGGCCTCAATAGCAGCGATGTACAGTGCAGGCTAAGTAAACTGTCATTTTAAACATGTGGGGGGGGGGGTGTAGACAAAATGATGTAAACACTTACACTTGAACTAACTGGGATTCATTAACTTTGACGTTTGAGATGCATGATTTTGTGACCTCACAATTATTAACTTTTTAGTTTACCACAAGGTTGTTACATTATTAAGTCTTGTATTTTATTTAACCTACACCACAACTTCATCTTTGCTTCTCTTCTTTACCTGGAAGAAGAGAACAACCTGATTGACATTTGCCTTCCCTGTTCTAGTAATGAAGCAGTAAAGAAGAGGGTCTGCGAGGCAGTTGAGGCTTGAGATAGCTATGCTGATCTTGTATGGATAGAGGAGCCATGCAGCATTCCTGCAGTCATCCACCAGTGTGCGGAGAAGCATTGTGACGTGGATAGGTCCGAAGCACAACAAAAGGCAGAGCAGAACTACTGTCAGCAGCTTCGAAATCCGTTTGCGTTCGTGTTCCTCTGTGGCCTGGTTGGATTTTACTGCATCACAGATCCCCCAGGTGGAAAACATCACCAGGAGAACTGGAACAATAAAGCCCAGGAAGAAGCGTGCAACATTAGCCCGAGCCAAGTTCTCTGACAGTGGGATGAATATATCAAAGCACAATGAAAACTTGTTGTTTTCGTGGTATGAGTCCTCCCAAGTGATGGTGGTGGCATTGAAACAGACCACCAACACCCAAATGGCAACACTGACTGCTGCCGCAGTGCCAACTTTCCTCAAGAAAGTGAACTTGAATGGGTGAACCACTGCCAGGTAGCGGTCAACAGCAATGCAGCAAAGGAGAGCATCACTGGTGTAAAAGTTAGTGAAGAGAATAAAGATAGATAGCACACAAACGTAGCCTCCATGGGCCCAAACTCCTCTCCACAGGAAGTCCAGCCACAGAGAGAGGCCGATAGTGAAGGTCAGGTCACTCAGGGCCAGATTGAATAGATAAACACCAAGCCCGTTTTTCTGTCTAATGTGCTGCCAGGACACATAGAGGAAGAAGGCGTTGGACGGGATGGCGGTGAGGATGATCGCCAGGTAGAAAAACAGAAACAGCCTCCTCCTGGATGTGTTGTCAACCGTGTAACATTCTGAATGATTGGGGTCCAGGGTTAAGTTTTCCATTGCAGATGTGGCGTGCATATGCTCACACCTTGTAGAGAAACAAGGAAGGAAATAAGGAAGCAGTACAACAATGCATGTGAATACCTAAACCTTTAAATTAAAGGGGTGCTCCACAGATTCTACACATTTAAGTTCAGTTTACTGGTCAGAGAGTGCTGTTCAGCCTGTGAAAATACTTTGTTGGGAGCTTAAAATTAAACCCTGATGTAGTTAGTGTCTCCCTGTCCCTCCGATCCAGCTACTAAAAACCTAAAAACATTTAATTCACAACTTATGTAGCCGGTTCTTAAATCTCTGATGTTGCACTTCTTTTTGCATGCACCGACAAGGAGGTCATTTCACAACACATCCTGCTGGCAAATGCATTACCACATGACATCAATGAAACAAAAGCAATTGTTTATCAGATGTTAACTGTGATGGATTATCTATCTAGAACAAGTTTCAAGTCTAAATGTAGTTTTTTACACCTTGCTGAAATGAATGGAAACCAATGGCATCCTGGAAGGTGGGATATCGATCTGAAAACGTATGAATTGCAGTGGTTAAAAATAATTTAAAACGGGCCTATACACTAGAAATGGGCTACTTAATGGGCTAAAACATTAGAAACCTTTGGTATGGTAAGTGTAAACCATAAACATACATTAACTGAGCAAGTATTTTATAAAGAAAAGCATAAACTCAATTCAACTCATATGAAGGTCTACTTACTTATTAAAACAGATGCAGAGAGAATCCATTCAGTTGTCTTCCACTGCTTAATCGGCCAGCTTAAAGAAACAGGAAGAGTCAGCAGCTGCCTCCTTGTCCCTGACTACCTTATGTAATTTACTGGGTGACAGGCCATGACAGAACAAACTACCGGTGTTAGAGGACCACATGGCAGATTTAATTTGGTTACTAAGTCTCTATGAGACCGCTTGTCTTCATGTTTGATGTGTCAATATAGACATGCAATCAGTTAACGGTGATGCAGATTTTTGTCTGATAAAGGAATACATGCCTGCTTGACTAATTGTTTCCATAGCGTAGTTATGTTGTTATGGCTGGTTGTTATGTTTGTTATGACTGAACCTACGTGCTCCTAAAGAATAGGTACACATATTTATTTAAGTCTGTCTTTAAAACAATGCTCTCATGCCCATATGTACACTGAAAGCGTTATTGGTTGCTGTAATTGTTCCTCCTGTCCATACTGAGATCCCTTCTTAAAGCAATTTCAATGTAAGTGATGGGGGACAAAATCCACAGTCCTCATTGTGTGTAAAACAGAATTCAAAAGTTAATATGAGGCTTCAGCAAAGTTAGACAAATAACATGGGGATCTTCCTTTTTAGTATCATATTTCCTCTTTGTGTTACTATCCCTCTGCCGTGGCCCTTTCAATGTTCATATGGCATGTAAGTACTGCATTAAGATAGACTTGAACCTATCTTTTAATGCAATAATCCATCAGAAAAGACAATCTAGAGAATGCTATTTTTGTCTGCTATTCAAATTAAATAATCAATCAAAAATCAGTTAAGAAATGTGATAAATGTGATCTTGTTTACACCACAGTCAACCATTGTACATAACAGTAATAAAAGAGATGATTTGTCCAATAAAACATCAACACAAGGCAACGTAACATTGTTAGTAAAAAGGCATCAGCATAAGTTAAGCATAAGTTAAGTTCCTTTGGTACTACCTCTTAAATTACACAGTCCCATATAATCATTTGTTTTCCATTAGATTAATAAAACAAATACATAATTCAGTTGTTAGGAAACTGACTGAATTCCAGTAGAGCTCTCTGACCAAATCCTCCTCATAAAAACTCTTCTACCTCTCTCTAGAGCTTTGCTAATCTCTTTCTGAGCACTCTCATTGATTAAATAGTATATGATTGGATCCAGTATACTGTTTATGGTGGTCGTGGCAACTGTGACCAGGTACGGATCTCTGAGCCTCGTGGCCCAGACGCAGGACCCGGGCTCCAGTATGGCCCTGAGCAGCATGACAGTCTGGTAGGGCACAAAGGACACTATATAGGTTAGAAGAAGGTAAAAAAACATCAGTCCCACTTTCCTGAGTTCCTCTGTCTGGATGGAGGTGCTCTGTCGGAGTGATTGCATGATCTGCTGAAAGCAAAAGGTCATGATGAAGATAGGGACCAAGAAACCCAGGGTGACTCGTGTAAGGGCGAGGTTTGCATCTTCTTGTGTCATGGGTATTTGCGCCTCACACAAGTTTTTTGAGGAGAAAGCTTGCAGCGCCCCCGTGTGGTCAAGCAAGATAATGTGGATGGCAATCTCCAAAGTCCAAACAGCAATACTCACAACTGTTGCTGTCCGCACCTCTCGGACCCAGTGAAAGTGGAGAGGATAGACCACTGCTAGGTAGCGATCAACGGAGATGCAGCAAAGGAGGCCTGAGCCGACGTAAAAGCTGTTGTTCATGATCACGGCCACTAAACTGCAGAGACCACCCAGAGGCCTCTGCAGGGCCGACTCAATCCACACAGGCAGAGAGATTGTGTAGAGCAGGTCACAGATGGACAGGTTGACAAGGTAGACTGCCATGTTGTTCCCATTCCTCACCAGCATGCAGGTTACATACAGAGACAGGAAGTTAGCTGGAAATCCTACAATAAAACAAAGAGAATAGGCAGCTGGATACATGCGCTTTCCCACTGAGGACTCCACGGTGCAGGAGGTAGATGTGCTTGTGTTTGTCTGGTTGAGAAGAGCTGCGTCCATCCTAATGTGATGATGAGCAAACCTGAATGTGAATGGAAAGCTCTTGTGTTGTGCTGAACTGAGGTAAGCTCTGCAATGCAAATAGTTTCCCCCGGCAAAACATTTTTGGCCATGCTAAAAATGAAAATGACATCCAAAGCTTGTCATTTCCGCAGCGTTGAAAGTCGACACAGGATCGACCCAAAGATTGAACTGTATCTGAACGTTTGTAGGATCAAATGGAAATGATACTGTGTGTGGCTAATGTGATTTACACGTTCATATTATCAGCAGGAAGTCACAATTTTGACTGCGTTACCATCCAGAGCATGTAACAGATGGCAGTTTGGTGCCTTGCACAGCACACACTGCCTGTCTAATAAAATCTACTCAAGTACTGTACTTAAGTACAATTTTTAGGTACTTGTACTTTACTTGAGTATTTCCATTTCATGCTACTTTATACTTCTACCTTACTACATTCCAGAGGGAGATATTGTGCTTTTTACTCCACTGCATTTACTTGACAGCTATAGTTACCAGTGGTTTCCAACCTTTTTGTCCTGTGACCCTTTACCACTGTGTCTATGAGAAAGAGACATTTCCCCTCTAAATGTCTCAGATGTTTTATTTAGATAACTGTTTGGCCCAAAGAGGGAAAATGATGCAATATTTCATAAAAAAAAGGAACAGTTTAGAGATTAGTTAAAAAAATATAATGACAAACTTGTGTAGCAGGTCTTCCACCGAAAGAAACTGGAGCGACTGGTTAGTCTAAAAAAACTGTGTGTTTTGAAATTTCCTGGAAGAGCATGTATTTGCATGTCCTATCATTCCCTGCTATCAGTGCCATTGTGGTGCAGGGAAGGATTATGTTAGTTCAGTTGTGTTTCATTACGTTGAAATGTGGCAAAGTAGTGTGCTCCTGAGACAATCCAGGCATAGACAGCCTGCTAAGCAGCTCTGGAATAGGGATCTGGTTGCTGTTTACATTCCGAGAATCTATCCACCGAGAGGACAGGAAGGCGTTTACCAATTTTTTGTCTAATATTTCGATCACAGCTCAACAAATAAAGGCTTGTTGGAGAGATAGGATAAGAAAAATAGGAAAAAACATCCGCCCACTTTGATCTGTGCAACACACCCCACCTGACCTAATAAATGAATAATTCATAGATCAGGCTCTTTTTTGAGAGTCCTTTTGAGAGGAGAGTTTGAACTGTGTAATGCTGAAAATCAATAAAATATTCTGGGAAAAGGGTGGACTTTCATTTACATTTTAATAAGTATGCACAATATAGAGTACACTGTAATACAGACACATTTCAACTCATACAGCTACTAGGAGATGCTATGTTAGAGACATAAACAAGGTTTAATCTGACTAAACAAAGTTGTGATAATCTATGATGCACTGAATGACTGGACCATGTATTTCCAAATTTGGTGCTTCTGAAGGTGAGTTTATTTTTGTTTATGGGTTGTGAAAAATAACCCACTTTTTAAGCTAAATAAACTAAAATCCCCCTTGGAGTAGCTGCAAAATGCATCATCACAAAGATGAAAACAGGGCTGTCTGTGGGAGCTCATGAAAATGTTTTATAGATACGTGGTTCTCACGGGACAGTGCACAATGCAACTCAACTGCCAACAGATTTGGGTGTATTATGCTGGTATTAGCAGAGACGAGGAGCGGGCTACAGAGGTCTGGTGAGCTCACTTCTTTTTGTTTTTCATTTTCAGACTCTGACTCAAGTTATGTCACTTTAATTTATCAGATTTCACACTTTCCACAAAAGGCTTCATAAAACCTTTTTCACATATGCAGTAGTACTCCCCAAGACCTGTAAACACACTTTGATGAGTAAAATCGGCTATGCTTCCTTTTGGCAATAAAAACATTATGCTCACTAAATTAATTGCTAAGTTCTTGGATCACTGGAGAAAATGATTCTGGGGACTGGGCAAGAACCACGAGCTGACAGATTTTAAACAAATCAACTGCTTCCATGCATCCATGATAGTTTATAGACTGACTAGTTCAACCTTTACCAACTGTGTTTGTTGTGTGTGCATACATTTTTCCTGTGCAATCAGGGATTTTTGCCAACATGTTGGGTTTAGATAATCTGGCTATAGTGTTGGCTTGTTTACAATCTGCCTGACTGACCGCTGTTGCAGCGATGACATTGTGTTTCCAGATCTCAGCAATCAACTTGGAGACATCAGTTATCATAACCGACAAAAGAAATCTATGAAAATAAGAACAGAGATGTAATATACCGATATTATACTTGTTGAAGAGAACAGAGAGGAGAAAAAAAAAGTGTCGTCAGAACTTTGCAGTGCTGACAAACATTGTAAGAGCATGTCTTTATAAAGTTTATTCGTAGGTCAGCAAAATATTAAGTCTTGGGCTTTTGCATTTAAGCCGCTCCAGGTGATACATTAAATTGATAATGCAAATAGTATCACAATTGATACACAGAGGTTGTTTCAGCAACACGTGACGTGTGTTCATGTTTGAATAGGAAATAAACAAATTCTACAAGCATACAAATGTATGCACTTTGTCTAGATAGCAGGTTGAAATTTTGTTTTGGCGTCAAAGAAAAGATGCGTGAGTTACAGAGTCAGAAACAAAAGGCAGAAATATTACATGGACAAAAAATATGGCAGGTTAAAATATCACAAGACAGTCAGAGCAACACCATGTCAAAGTACAGAGAAACAAATTCAGACACATAACCAGACGTCATGCAAACAGGCTTAGAACATCTTACCATTAAAGTGTCATATTAAGAGTGAAGATCTTTGTGGTTACACAGAGAAACGAAGTCTGTTTCCATCTCGTTTGTACATTACTTCCATTATCTTACTTTGTGCCCATTGCTCCTGCAATATAAAACATAATCTGATAGTGCTGTTTAATTATGTAGCATAGTTATTATTGTGTTCATTCTGAAATCATTTCTGATGAAACAACAGTTGGGGCTTATGTGTTAGAAGGTCAGATACGGTAATTTGAGTCTCATATCCTAGAAAGTTGCACCACAAAATGTCAACAGGATGTCATGATATAGAGTCACATCTAATCCCTTGTATTAAAAATGACCACACCCTTCAGAAGACATGGGCTCAGGACACTGTTGAGAAAGGCCAGATACAGTAAAACCTGATCTCTCATTTGGGAGTGTGAGATCACATCTTCTCATCCAACACCTGTATATCACAGGGTGTGTTGAGAAAGGTTTAAGACCGGGAACAGACCCCAACACAGTAAGAAGTGTAGTGTAACTGCATACACCAGTCCTTTAGCCTTTGCGTCATCAGCCTCATGAACGCCACCCTCCCTCCTCTTATGTTCCACCCCAAGTTTAAACCCCACCATATTGAGCAGGATCTGATGAGCAACCTTCAATGAGGGTATATGATGCTTCTAAATAAGTAAACACGCCATTGTCTTGACTTCACCTTTTTTTTCCAACTGTTTTTGGAAGACTAAATAAAACCCATATATTCAGACTACACATACATAATGTGGGTATAACTTCAATTATTTTTCTTATCTTACTTCTGGGGAAATAACACCTCCTGCAGATCAGCTTGAGACTTTCTGAGATTGAACTCCTCTCGACAAGTATGTGCGTGTGGAGGTGACGTTGAAGGACGATGTTCTCTTATTGCTCCACTGCTTGAAGAGTTCCTTAACTTTCTTCCGGAAGTTTTTTCCTACAAGGACGTATAGGATGGGGTTGAGAGCACTGTTGAAGAAGGCAAAGTAGGTGAAGATCTGGTTGCAGATGTGTAGGACGCTGTTGAAGCTACACCCGCTTAGGACACCAACTTTTGAGAGCAAGAGTAGTATCTTTACCAGGTGGAATGGCACCCAGCAGATCAGGAACGCCAGGAGGACTGCCAGCACCAGTGTGGTGGCCTTTCGCTCCATTATCTGGGAGTTTAAACCCTCCATTAACCGGTTATTCAGAGCTTGAATAATCTTGAGAGTGCAGTACAAAATAATGCAAATGGGGATGATGAAGCTGAACATAGTCAGCATACTCTCATACAGCACTTGTTCCATATCGTTTGGGTAATTCATATAGCATGGAGAAGCATTAATATTAGGTACGTGTTTTAATTCCCTGAAGACGAGAGCGGGGACACTCAGGAGCAAGCCGAAGCCCCACATGATCACACAGCCCAGTTTGGCATATTTTGGCCTACGTATTCTTTCATGGGATAGTGGGTGCACCAGTGCCACATAACGATCCAAGCTAACCAGAACAAGGAAGTAGATGCTGCAGCAGGCATTCATCTTAATGCCCAGGTTGACAGCTTTGCACAGGAACAGACCAAAAGGCCAGTTGAAACCGTTGGATATGTTGACAGCCCAGAAAGGCAAACAGCACACCAGGACAAGGTCAGCAGCAGCCAGGTTGCTTAAGTAGATCTCAGCCACTGTGCAGGCCTTCTTATGAAGGCAGAAAACCATCAGGACAAACACATTAAACACAACTCCCAGCACCGTGATGAGAAGGATATACAGCGGTATCACAGTGTAGATCCATTCCTCAGATTTTTCTCTAGGACAGTGAGTGTAATTTGTGTGGATTTGATCTCCATATATAGTCGCAGTGCTGAAGTTAGCGGGGGCGCTGTGGAGAGATAGAAGAAGGCAAACAAAATAAAACATCAAAACAAAGACAATTTGAAGGTAACTTCTTTCAAAAAATTCTTCTTTAAAATGTTGTTATAATAATAGCATGGATTAGTGAGAAACACTAGATTCTGAGTACCACACTGTGAAATACTGAGTAATACTGAATACTGAGTTAATGCTGTCTACTGTGAAATGTTGAATACTGAGTGACACAGAACACTGTAAGTATGTTTTCCCAGTTTAAAGTAGTTCCCAGAGAAAGGTATGACCTTGTAAATGTATAATAATGTCAATTAATGGGCTGTTTTTGTTGTAATTTTCAGTACTTCACCTTCTTGTTTAACATTTAAGGATGTTAAATACTGGTTTTCGAAGACACTCATACCCACTATATGGTATTGTTTGACTCTGAGACAGTTATCTGTTTTTGAAAAAAACCCAACAAAACTTTAAAGTCCATGTAAAGCAATAATAAATGTTTTCTGAGTTTGTCACACCACAGAAAAATGAACCACCTAGCTAAATTTGAATGATTAAAAGAATCGCCAAGTATATAAAATTAGATTTCAAAATCGTGAAAAACGTATATTTTGTTGAGGGTTTTTTTTATGTAATCAAAGCAGCCCAACACAGCCCACAGTTTGAGTGATATTACCTGGTATGCACAAGAAAAAAAATAAAATCACTAAAACTAATAAAAGTGGAGATATCTCTTTTTGCAAATGAACTATTCTCATTTACAACTTCTCATTTATCAATTTGTAAGTAGCTCATCAAATTATTTATTATTCTGTTGTAAGTCCTTTATGAGCTGTTAAGTGCTGATACACATATCTTTAATACATAATTTTCAAACATTTGTTAAGAGTTAATCAATTATTGGTTTGATATTTATTTTTTTGCTGCACCCCCTTTAATAAAATAACACAGCACTCTTCATTGTATATTTTTGTATCAGCATAGCCTCGTACAAAGAGTACAACAGTTTTAACAACACATCAAACCATTCTTACTTTCTCTTTAAACATGGGCTAAACCAGATCGACTAAACTTGTTGAGACAAGTAAAGTGACTGCAGAGCTGCAGATTTTGGCATGTTGGAACAAAACAAATACTGGCTTTTTTTGAGTAGTAGAGTCTATCTGAGTAGATTGCGCCTGCATGTCATCTAGTTTTAACCCTTTTCTGTTTGAATAGAATATATCTATTCACAGACAACGTGACAATGCACTAAACATTATTGATGTTGAACAATGTTATTGCATTAAGTTGTTGATGGCCCTTGTTAATATTCTAACTACAGTGAATAGTGGTAAAACATAGAAAAGTAATATACTAACCAAATAAAGCTTATGCATACCTTGTAGGCTGAAGAGTCATTCCTCCTGAGGAAGTCAAGATGTAAAATGTCCTGATACTGTTCCAGTGCCTTCTGCTACTGTCCTCTGTCTGTCTCCAACCCACTCTCTTAAAGGAGAAAGGAAACTGCTCTTAAAGTGATGTCAAACAAATGAGCTGGCATACTGTTTTGCCCTCCCCCTTCATTCTGTTTTTTTCCGTCTTCTAGTAGTACTGAAGGACAGCATGTCTGTCTGTTTGCAGTAAAGTTTGTGTCTACATAATTCATGTTTTTATGATATGCCATATCTTTAAGGTCAAGGTTGTTTTTCAATATACTTAGATTAGATTAGACAAAGTTGGGTGCTATTTACAAGCAAGCCCTGCGAACAGGGTTCTGTGTTTGAGTGAGCCATCTGGAACTTAGCATTACGCCCCACCCCATGTAGCACCCAGATCAACGTTACTACCATGGTTAACACTCCTTAGCAGCAGATGAGAACTTTACTTTATTTTATTTACTTAATTCTATTCTAAGTGCATTAGCAAAGCAGATCACAAAGGTTAAAACAAAATTCCCACAAGTTTATTTGTATGGGAAACAAGTGAAAATTGCACACTGGCAGATTTCTTCCCTCCTAAGAAAAATGAGATTTTACTCACTCTACCCAAGATTAAGTGACTTGTTATGATGGATAAATTTGCATCGGAGCTGCACCTGCAGTCTAATCATTTGGGGATGAAGTCAGAATTTAATTGCCCATAATTAGCTTTCTAACCCAATGAATCTTTGCACAGAGGAGCAACACCTCTCCAATGTACTTGTACCTTACGAGAGTGCTGAAAGTGCTTGCTCCTGTACAACTCAGGTGTTGGAGATCAATACAGAGTGGAAGAGAAATGACTCCTTGCCTTTATCATTGTGTGTCAACCTTGAGGATTCCCTTCTGCTTTATATCCAATCAATCATCATTACTTTGTTGTGTTTGTCACTGTCATCAGCAAGGTCTCCTCATTAAAGACACATTTTAAATAAACTGATGCTCAAATTTTGTGTGTTGTGTTGCTAGGCAACATGGCATACATTAGCAATACCAGGCTTAATGCGAAGCTTTTATTCTTTTTAAAAAAATAAAAAAAAATTGGGCATGTTATGCCTTTATTCGATAGCGACAGTAGAGGGATGACAGTACATGATTTCTGCAGGGAAGTTAAATTTAAGACTTTAAATACCACATAGAATAGACCTTTTTAATACCACATAGAATGCAATTTAATAGCTACCTTTTCACGATCATACTGGTACACGATCAGTATGATGGTTGACCTGTAGGGACTAGAATTATTTATTCAGTACTTCTCAGCAGTGTATAACAATAATTCCTAACGATATAATTAATTAAATGAATGCCCTCCTAGATGATGAAATATGGGGCAGAAAATGGATGGATGGATTAACCAATTAAATATTATTAATTTATTTAAGTTCATTTAAGTATTTGCTCTACATTTGCCCATTATGAGACAATGAGCTTGCCACAGGTCTGATGGTACAGACTAAAACTTCCACAAAAAAGGACTAAACAGGTGGAGACAAGATAACTCTAGCAACTTGCAACCCCGCCCATGCTATTTCCTCTCCTGCCTCCCCCTTCTTGTCAGTCTGATGGGACCAAAAGGGAATCAGCATCATGCCAAATGAGAATGGTGAGGTGAAGCATCAGGAAAAATTCTGTTTAAATGAATCTGTGCTTCACACAAACTAAATAACCGTCATAATTTATAGCACATAGCTTAGACCTTCCCTCTGTAAAATACAGTTGAGTCTTTTCCAAGAATCTGGAATGAAAGGCGTGGCAAGCTAGGGAAATGATGATCACAACAATGCATGGGCGTAAACAAGATTAAACCAGGCCAAAACAAAGCACCACAGTAATTAACTCACAATTTTAGTGTTATTAGATTTAGATAATTTCCCCTGGAAGTTGATGTCAAGTTGGAACTTACAGCAGACCAAATTGCTGAAGAAGTTACACATGAATACCATAGAGATTTTTACTGCTGCTAAATATCAAGCTGATATATTAATATAAAAATGTAACCTCAGACTTTTTAGTGAGATGTTAATAAGAAACGTTGAGCATGATAGCACGTTAACCTGCATACAGTTGATAACTTGTTGACATTATGTTAGCATGATTTCTTAATTTATCTCAAAGTACAGCTAAAGATTACAAAAATTGGTTTGTTACTTTTATAAGTAACCTGTCATGAACTGATGTGTTGACAAATGGAAAGTTAGTGCTGCATGGTGGTGTTTTATGAAATCATTAGGATCATTCCAAGTTGGAATAAGCCTGGTATAGCAGGTAAATGATGGCGTCGTCCACTCCAATGTTCTCCTGGTAGGCAAACTGCAGGGGGTCCAGTGCTGGTCTGACCAGGGGCCTGAGGTGGGAGAGTATCAGTCTCTCAAGGGTCTTCATCACGTGGGATGTCAGGGCCAGGGGTCTGTAGTCATTTAAGACTTTGGGGTGCCCCTTCTTGGCTACCAGGACCAGGCATGATGTCTTCCACAGTGTGGGGACCTTTTTGAGTCTGAGGCTCAGGTTGAAGATGTGCTGTAGGACTCCACACAGCTGTACAGCACATGCCATGCAAATCCTCTTCTCACCTGGCATGTCGTGATGGTTGGGGGTGGGAGGTGTGCGTGGGTGGTGTGTATTTGGGGGGAAGGAGTCAGTTCCAGGTTGGGCTCCAGGGTTGGGGGGTGAAGGCCTGGGCTAGGAGTGGAGGGTGAGTCAAGAGGTGTGAGGGTTAGGGAGATCTCACATTTCCCATGATGACGAAAGGGAGATACGGCTTGTATCTCCTCTTTTTTGCCAGTCTCTTAACCCTGCGCTCTGCAGATGCGCTACTTCCTCTTGATTTTGTCAGGGATCTCCAGCTTCTCCTCAGGTACCTTAGCAGATGTTCGGGCTAGGATTTGCTCCCTGGTGTAAACAAAGGAGCTCAGCCCTCCGCTGCAGGCGCTCACGTGACTGGTCAAAAAGAGTGTCCCAATCACCAGGAGTGCGAGAAAAACTTGCAGAAACTTTGCAGAGTGCATTATGATAGTTATGTGCTGCTAGTTAAACTATAAAGGCTAACTTAGAACTAAAATAAATTACAATAAAAACAAAAATTGACGATGGCACTGCTTCTGGATGGGCTACCGTCTAGGACGGTGCCGGAAGTAACAAGCAAGCTATTTAACTTTAATTCCATGAGTTTGTTTGAGACTCCATGCTAAAACTTACAGGTTGCAAGCAGAAGTTAACATTCTCACTGGCTTGTTTTATGGATGCTTGCCAGAGAAAAACATACTTGGACCCACAAAGGTGAGAATTATGATTTATTTGTAGTACTTTTACTTAGAGCAATGGTACCACAGGCCAGTCCCTGAACATGCCCCTGTTTCCAAGTTGTTAATATGTGTTGCTCTGTGTGTGCAACCACATATGACAGTGTTACTGTGTAATGACACACCCTTGAGTACTGTTTCACATCTGTGCAGTGAGATAGAGAAAAAAAGTGAGAAATTAAACCACTGGAGGTCAGCAAAGACAAGACTTTTAGCTGCTGTTAAGTTGCTCTTTAAAAGTCACAGTTCCCCACTGTAATTAGATGAGATGATTATAGAGTGTCTTCTAGATTTATACTCCAAAATGTTTGCAATCGAAAGTGTCAAAACCTGCAATACTCAAAAGGAAAATAAAATGCTACTTAACTGCAATAATGTAAGTAAATTCATAAAGTTGGATTCATTAACACCTGCTTTGACTCAGCAAGAGTTTCCAACAGGTCATGGCTTACACTATGTCTTTGCATTCAGGATTAATGTTTTTATTATTTATTATAGTACCTCAGCTGTTCAGTTGAGTTGATGGTACAATTTATTCCAGTAATACACAAAATAGCATAATGAGTGTTGATACTAAAGAGAAACTGGCATAACTGTATGTCAGTATTGAATAAATGCTTTGTTTATATGCCAAGATATACTGTACAGGGGGAATAATGAATGTAGATGTACACAAAGTACCATTCCCTCACTGTAGGTGACTGAGTGTAAACTGCTTTGGAAAGTTAAGAGAAAGAATGAACAACAACAAAAAAAGACATTAGAAGACAAATACTAGATCGCATTTCAGAAATGGCTGGTTTTGTTTTGTGTGTTTAACATTAAAACATCACAAGTCCAGTAAGAGTAAGGCCATGTAACAGTTCAAAGAGACAGACTCAGATCATAGTGTGTGTCTGCAGAGCAAGACGTAAGTGTCTTTATGGAGGCTGTAAACATAAAATCTGCTTCCATTTCTTCTACAGATTACGTCCATTATCTCTGGTTATGTCCATTATTTCCACAAAGCACAGTATTAAACAGCCTTTGATAGTGCTGCTTAACCATATAACAGCATTATTGTTCTGTTAAGTCTCATGAAATAACAAGTCGAGACTCATATCCTGTATAGTGCATCGCTTTTCCATAAGCAGCAACGGATGTGGAGGAGAGGATGTCATGAAGAGTCACATCTGATCCTTTGCATTAAGAATTACCACAGTCTTAATTTGCTCTGTTCTATTAATGTAGGTGGACGCAACAGAGTGTTGATATGTGGTCATATCTGATCCTTTGCGATAATGTCTAGTCCTCCTGTAGATGGCGCTAACCTTCCTCCTAAAGTACTGCCCTGAGAAGACATACAGCAGTGGGTTCAGGGCACTGTTGAGAAAGGCAAGATACGATGAAACCTGGCCTCCTATATCGAGAGTGTGGGACCACAGCTTCTCATCCAACACTTGGACATCACAGAGTGCGTCGAGGAAAGTGACTACCTGGAAAGGACCCCAACACAGGAAGAATAGTAGTGTGACAGCATACACCAGTACTGTGGCCTTTGTGTCATTAATGTCATGAAAACCTACACTCTCCCTCCTCTGAGCTAAAGCCTTGATTATGCTCCGACTGCTGAAAACAATGACCAGAACAGGGAGTACAAAGCCCACCACGTTCATCAGAATCTGATGGACCAACTTCCAAGGGCTGTCATGACTATAATCCAGTATACAGGACATGGTCTCTAAGTCCTCGACGAACTTCACCTTTCTGTGAACCATGGTTGGCGTGCTCAGTATGAGCCCTAATATCCACAGGATGAAGCAGAGCACCTTGGCATAAAGTGTCCGTCTCAGCCACCTGGCCTTCATGGTGTTCACAAGTGCCAGGTAGCAGTCAACACTAATCACAACCAGGGTGTAGATGCTAGTGTAGAAATTGATGATGATGATGGAGTTGACCATTTTGCACAAGGCATCTCCGTATGGCCAGTTAAAGTTGTTGAGGATGTTCATTGTACAGAAGGGGAGGCCACATAGGAGAATAAAGTCAGCCAGTACCAGGTTGCTCAGGTAGATCTCCGCAACAGTCAGTCGATCCCTGTGGACGAGGAACACCCCCAGGACAAAGCCGTTGAAGAGAAGGCCTAACAGGGATAAGGTGAAGATGTACGGGGGGGTGACAGTGTGGAAAGTCTCCCATCCTGCAGAGGTCGGAGACTTTGATGGACCAGGGGATGCACTGGTGTT
The DNA here is from genome assembly GCA_002120245.1 of Maccullochella peelii. NCBI lineage: Eukaryota > Metazoa > Chordata > Actinopteri > Centrarchiformes > Percichthyidae > Maccullochella > Maccullochella peelii. The sequence goes on along the minus strand of LKNJ01000216.1, from coordinate 133,901 downwards.
TTCAGACCACAGTGTTGCCACAAATACAACCTTCATTGGCTCCATGGGCTAGGAAACAAATAATTATACATAACTCATCAGTAACATACTATTATGCATCAGAGATCATCAGAGAACTGAATATTCATAATTTCCACATAATATGCCAATAAATTGCCAATATGATGGCATGTACTCACAGATTTAGTTATGCTGAGGAAAACAGGCAACCACACATTAACATGTTGATTCATTTTCCTTTAGTTGACAAGACTTATCTTGTAAGATAAGATCTTGTAACTTAAGATCTTATTCTAGATCATTACTTGAACATATATCTCAGGAAGACCTTCTGTATTGTGTACTTTTTCATGTAGTACCATAAATCATTAAACCATTAGAGGCAACTGACTACATTGTCTCTGGTCAAGTTGAGTATTTTGTAAAGACTGTGTAGCACTGTATTTTTGAAGTACAGACTTTGATGCTCAAAACAAAAAACAGGAAGGAACATGAAAAGTTCTTACAGTACGTTTCATATAAAAATGTTCCTCCTGTGGTTAAAATCCTAATGAGGAAAGGCACGTCTGGAACAGGGCTCATCTGTGTACACCTAGCTCCTAGTAGAAGTACACAGCAAGTCAGAGGGGAGATCTGCCACGAGGATTTTTGTATATACAGTCGAATTCTTCCACAATCTTGTTTGTGAAAGAGTCAAAATGTGGTCTGTGCACACGTTAGAGACAGCACAATTGCAGACGATTAAGAAAAGATAAAGACAGAAAGTATTACTTTATTATTATTATTATTATTAATGACATATTTAAGTATTATTTTATTACTTGAAAAGTAAAATGATCACTTGTGTGATACTGATACACAGTGTTTTCATGTAGTCATAATAACTCAAACAACATTCCTCAAAGCCAAACGAAGGATTAACTCACTGCATTACGGGCAATTCATGCAATGTGGTACCCAGCCATCTGAGTTAACTGATAAACAGGATTATTGCCTGTTTATACAGTCTGTAGTACCTCTGTCTATGCTTTGATGTTGGGATATCGGTAATTACTGCTTTGCTTTTCAGTTTATGAACATTATACAGTTGATCTATGGTTAATAATTTCTAAATGTTTGACTAAATAAGTAATTAAAACTGATTTATCTGCATGCCAATTCATGTTTAATCCTATCCTAATCTATTCTAAACCAAGATGATGAAATGGCAATAACAATAACAAACTTGATATGGGTTAACCAAATAACAATCAAATTGGATAGAATACAAAATATAAACAGCATTTTTTGTCAGTATGCAATGGGAAGTGTTATCTTAAAATGAGTATGTTTGAGGCTCTGGCATCCCTTTTATGGTCAAAACGATAACAGCACACTTGTTAAGATAGAGAGATGGTTCTGAAAGGGAATCTGGCTCATTCTCATCCAAAGTACAAACAATCTGTTCTTCTAAAAACAAAGACACTCCATCCTTCCAATATTTGCAGATCATACTTTATTGAGGACAACAACACTCATATATTGTTGTATTATGTGATAAAACATTAAAATTATTTTCTTAAAGCCTTAGTGGACACTTGTTTTTACCTCACTTTACCCCATACCCCAGTTATATTGATAGTGCAGAAGTTATATTTCACTCTATACATACTGTACTACAGTGGCAGGCTAATACACAAACATGATGGATTAATCACTTTTTTCACAATTTTTTTCCTTACGTTACACCTATCAGAGTAAGAGCCAGTTTCAACATATGTTCAAGAAAACAAATCCCATCTTCCTAGAACTTCCTGATAGACATAGAAAGCATAGCCTCTGATAACACCCATGAGAAATGGCACCAAATTAAGCTTTGTTAAGACAGCCATGCTTGGCTTTGTTTAGCAAGAACAACACAAGTGGAACAGCTCTGAAAGGAAACTCTTTACAATAAGAAAATATGGCATGAAGTTCAAGACTGATGAACACAACACACATTAGACAAAGTTAGTTCACAAAACTGTGGCACTGCATAATTTCACATAAAATACTTGACTTTTGACTCTTATGATCTTACATCTACAATTTATTTAACACTTAACACTAAAATGAACTAACCCTAACCCATAAATATCAGTTCAAAAATCCAAATAAAGGAAGCCTGAAATTATTACAGATTACTTACAAAAGCTCAAAATGTTTTGCTTTCTTGCTGAGAGTTAGATGAGAAGATAGTTACCACTCTCATGTTTGTACGCTAACTATGAAGCTGGTTAGCTTAATTTAGCATAAACAGCATGGAAACGGGGAGATAGCTGGCCAGGCTCTGAATTCACCTACCAGCACCTCTAAGATCACTAATCAACATGTCTTATCTCATTTGTATAATTTGTACAAAAACGAAGTGTAAAAATGACTTATTATGGTTTTAAGGGGGAAGTATGAGCCAGAATATTTCTTGGATTTTGTAAGGATTAACAAACAAGATATAATGTGTTAATAAGTGAGCTTTAGAGGTGCGGGTAGGCAAATTTTGTTGCCTTAAGACAACCTTTCTTCTCTTTATGCTAAGCTAAGCTAACTGGCTGCCGGCTGTAGCTTCATATTTAGCCTACAGATATGAGAGTTGTATCAATCTTCTTATGTAACTCTTGGCAAGAAAGCAAATAAGCAAATTTCCCAAAATGTCAAACTATTCCTGTAAGTGGCAATAGATTAATGAATGACTGTATAATGGTATGTCTATGTCTATGATTTCATTAACAGCTGTTTTTAGTCAAACTTTTCTGTGCAAACAGATTTAGATTTTAGTACTCTCTGTTTGTTTAGTTAAGTTGAGGTTGGGATTGGAATGACCAGACTTCCCCCATTGCCGTTTCCTCCTGCACAGCCCAAGTCTAAACACTTCCCTTGCCCTCTGCTTAAAGTGCTTCCCCACAATCACATACAGGAAAGGATTCAATGAGCTGTTACTATAGCCAAGGTAAGTAGCTAACTGGGTGCCAATATCCAACACATACACCCACGTACATCCAGAGATGACCTCATAATGATCCAAGGTGTCCAAGAAGATCAGAATCTGGTAGGGCAGCCAGCAGAGAATAAACACAGCCAGAACAACGAGTACAAGGTACGCCGCCTTCCTTTCCACACTGCCTTTGCTGCCTTTTCTCATCTTCTGGCTGGTCCGAAGGACTTTAGTGATGTGGTAACTACAGAAAGATACAATGGGAACAGGGATAAGGAAGCCTACTATGCTGACAGTCATGTTGTAGCGCAGTCTCCAGCCTTCGTGGGGATATGCTACGTAGCATGCGTCAATGCCCAGATGAGGGAAGAACTGGACAGAGCGGAAGAGGATAGCAGGGAAGCTGAGCAAGACCCCAGCAATCCAGATACTGAAGCAAATCCCACGTGCCCAGAAAGCCCGTCTCTCCCGCCCCTGGGTTAGGGGTCTAGTGAGGGCCAGGTATCTGTCCATGCTCACAAGCATAAGGAACAGCACACTGCAATAATAATTCATCCCTATGACAATGTTGATTAGCTGGCACATGGGCTCCCCAAACCTCCAGTGAAACTTATTGATAATGGTTGCTACCCAGAATGGCAGGCAGGAAACCATGAGGAGATCAGCTGCTGCCAAGTTGCTCAGGTAGATGTCGGCCACAGAGTTGCGCCGCTTCTGGAGACAGAACACACAAAGCACAAAGGAGTTGCCGATCACTCCAAGAAGACAGATGATGGACATGTAGGCAGGCTGCATGATGTAAACCCAATCCCATGCATCTGTGTGGTTGCAGACAAGCTCTGCTCTTGCGGTACTCTCCATAAGTAACCACCTGCTGAATTGTGGATCACTGTGAAAGCTGTTGCACAGTAACAGTGATTTTAGAGGTGGAAAAATAAGGCGGTGTTCAATAGTAATACATATACCAGTTAAACCTTTTAACTGTGTCAACACAGTTTTAATGTATGTGTCGCTACCTTCACGTCATGATTTGAGTTCCAAAGTGTGAAGGGATAATAGATCTAATGGAGTGTGGATAATGGTGGTTTATCAGTCAGAGCACACAGCACACACATGCCGTCGTCAAAGAAGGGAGTCTTAGCAACTTATACTGTATGAAGCATCTGTGACTGAAAAGGACTCACAGTCATACTTACGAACACATACAGTATGATTACATAAACACAATGAGAATTTATATATTAAAGTCCAACTGAAACTTGAATTCTGCTCACTTTTTAGATAATACTGTAGCTACTGTGCAAATTTTCCCATTTTTCAGAGGAGACGATGTCCAGAAGATATCTGGTGAGGCGTTTCTCATGGCAGCTGTTGGCTGATATTTGATGGCCAGCTTAACTAAAAGACACACTGTCAACTTGAGTGGAGCTCTCTAACCCTTTGTTTATGTCCCACAAGCACAGCTGTTCCAGATGTTTTGGATCTACCTGTATGAATGGTGTGCTTGAGTTTTGCCTCTTGTGTGTTTGTGTAATCTGTCCTCTTTCAGGTCTCCATGGTGGTGAGGAGGTCGTGGGGCTCAGGTCTGTTTGGCGAGACCTGAAGTTTCTCAGCATCCTCCTGGATCCATATTCTTCATATATGTTACAATATATTTATAATTTTGTCATCATCATTGTTCATAATGTAATTTTACTGTGTTGGTCTATTCTGTACACACAACATCTATTGCATGTGTGTCCGTCCTGGGAAAGGAATCCCTCCTCTGTTCCTCTTCCTGAGGTGTGATGTGTGATATTGGGCTGTATAAATTAAATTGACTTGACATTATATGCTACTGACAGGAGTACATCATTGTCCTGTATAACCTTCAAACTTTAATACAAGACATTTTGCCCCCTTTTCAACAACCCCACACACTGTAGTATTGGTTATGTACCGTGTGCTTTAAGCCGCCTGTCGCTTTACAACATTTGACAATGTTATGGTTATGTTTGTTCATACTCCTGTGTAGTCATCAGCAGCTCCTGCACACTCATCGTTGTGTTCTTCCTGCATTATAGAGTGAAGGGGGTTAGTGTTAGCTGTCTTTCTTTCATGGGTTCACTTGTCAACACTCAGTAACATGATGTCCTGTGACCTATGCTCTGTGATGTCTGTCACGGAGTCACGGAGAAACGAAGTGCGTGAAGTGTCAATTGTCAGACTGAACCAAAAAATGGAGAACGCTAATGTACAGTGAGGGACACTGTCACTGCAGAAAAATAAACAAATCTTAAAATTCCTTCTTTTTTTGTAAGCACAATTTTGATCAAAAAAGTACACAAGTCAAAACAAACACAGAGGATATACTGTATGCAGTGTACTGAATCCTCAGCAAATGAATATTAATTTGACTGCAAAATGCAGAACTAATTAACAACTTTAAAGAAAGAAAGACAAAAATACATGGAACAAGGTCCAACTGTGTATTTTTGGCATACATTTTACCCTTTGAGGTAACTTTGTCTGCCTGTGTGTTTTTTGTTCCACATCATTTTCCAGCCCTGGCAATGGTGGTAAAGCCTGACTGCTAACAAAGATTTCCTGTTTGGCATGACATGCCTTCATTATAAGGAAAACTAGGGGTGTACCCTTGCCTACAGCCCACAATGAGTCAACATTGGGTCATTAAATGGTGGTGTGGGGAGAAATGTATAATGAGACAACTGATGTCTATACAGCCAACAAAAATGAGCATGTTTGTGTCTCACCACTGGAAATTCTTTGACAGAAACCTGTTTTTAACTCTGCAGACACTGACTCATCAGAAACACCAGAAAACACTTAGCAGTTGTTGGTACTCTTTTATGTTCTGGTTTTTGTGCTCAACTTAACATTTAAATGCATTATAAAGATTCAATGAGACATCCATAAAACCATATGTTTGTTTTATTTGACAATTATGTATAGAGAATAACAAATACTGGTACTATTTACAATCTGAGTTATCAGCAATACAAGACAGAATATGACAACTGTATTTAAATAAATTATTTTACAGCAACCAGGCTGATTTAAATCACACTACCTGAAAATACAAGATATTGATGCTAATGTTTGTAACATAAGGGGCTAGCTTTAGTTTACTGCATGTGGTGTAACTGTAAAATTTTAATAAAAGTGAGAAAAGCAATTGTGTTTGGTCAGGTTTTATGATAGTGACGTAATTATTTAACATGTTTGAGACACAATAATAGTTTTGTTAGTGATCTGTAACACCTTCTCCAGGAGGGGACATTCATTCAAGCCTTATATGTCCCTACACATACAAGTACACTTCCTGAAAATAATTAAAGCTAGAGTTTATCTTTTTGAGAAGACATCTAGTCAAAGATTGATTTCATGAGACGGAAGGGTGATTTGGTCCCATTACTACTTAATTACATCCAAAACTAATAATCAATTTAGCTTATCATTTGAATCACTTCCATTGGCACATGGACTATCCGCCACAGTCATCTTTCTGCAAAGTCGATTTTAGAGGGGTCAGTGCTTTTGAAAGCAGTATTTTAACAACTCTTCAGTGTAGTGGACAGTGAACGTATGGACTCAGAGGTCGATGTTTTCTTAACGCTCCACTGCTTGAAGACTTCCCAAACCTTTTTCCGAAAGTTCTTTCCTACAATGACGTAGAGGATGGGGTTGAGAACACTGTTGAAGAAGGCAAAGTAGGTGAAGATCTGGTTGCAGATTTCTAGGACAGTGATGAGGTGACACCCTCCCAGGACGTCAGCTCGTAAGAGCACGTCCAGTGTGGTGGTCATGTGGAATGGCACCCAGCAGATCAGGAACGCCAGGAGGACCACCAGCACCAGAGTGGTGGCCCTCTGTTCCGTTTTCTCAGCATTGAACCTCTCTATTGCCTGGATCTTCAAAGCCTGAATAATCTTGATAGTGCAGAATGAGATAATCGAAATGGGGATGATGAAACCAAAAACCATCAACATCCCATCATAGAGCAGCTCTACGGTGTGGTTTGGGTAGTCCAGAAAGCATGCATGTACACCAAACTCAGGGAAATATTTCACTTTCCTGAAGATGAGCGCAGGGACACTCAGGAGCAAGCCGAAGACCCACACCAGCAGACAGCCCAGTTTGGCATATTTTGGCCTACGCATTCTGCCATGGGACATTGTATGCACCAGTGCCACATAGCGATCTATGCTGACCAGAACAAGGAAGTAGATGCTGCAGTAGGCATTCATCTTAATGCCCAGGTTGACGGTTTTGCACAGGAACAGACCAAAAGGCCAGTTGAAACCGTTGGATATGTTGACAGCCCAGAAAGGCAAACAGGACACCAGGACAAGGTCAGCAGCAGCCAGGTTGCTTAAGTAGATCTCAGCCACTGTGCAGGCCTTCTTATGAAGGCAGAAAACCATCAGGACAAACACATTAAACACGATTCCCAGCACCGTGATGAGAAGGATATACACCGGCTGGCTGGAGTTGAGCCAATTCCAGACGTCCGCATCAGGACAATGAGTGCCATTGGTGTTGTTTTGGTCTCCATATAAAACTGTGGTGCTGAAGTCTGGGAAGCTGTGGAGAACATTAAAAAAAAATATATAAAAGCAATAGTTTTACATTTTGTGAAATACGCTTTGCTGCTTTCTTTCTGAGGGTCAGATGAGAAGATCGATACCACTACATACAGTACATATGTAGATGGGGCCAGCAGCTGGTTAGCCTAGCATAGCTTTTATTTGACAAAATGTCGAGCTATTCCTTTAAACAAACAATTGAATGAAGACAACATATAACAAGAAAAAAATATTTAAAGCTTTCTTATTTGGAACTTAATAACAATGGTCATGGTCAAGCCGTCTGCACTCTGAATACTGTCATAGCCCAGGGCAACATTTACACTAGGAAAATACACCACTGTATAACTGAAATCAAACTTGTAATGTAATATTAAAATTATTAAATATTAAAACTATTAGCATTTTATTGGTTTATCTTTGTATTCTCTGTGACTGTGATATTTGTTGTTGGGATTCTTTGGATGTGCCATTGCCCACTGGGCATTATAGGGTCATCCCCTGACTTGGCCTTTATGTTTCCACAGGAGCAGAGTTTCTGCTTGTACAGCTTGTTACTTTCAAGCAGTGAGCTTTGTAGTGCACTAAAATAACATAAGCTACCACAACAACATGACTGAACAATTACTGTAGTAATTCACCCCCCTCTGCAAACAGATGATCATCATTATCTTCGAGGGCCAACTACACAACCAATCATAAAACAGAGCAGTGTATTTAAATGCCCATCTCCATACTGTATATCTAACTGCGATTGGAATTACTAATTGCTGCATTGCAACCTTTACATGCACAACCTATCAGCCCTGCCTTCACGCATAATTCGTTAAGTATTTCCACTGTACCTGTGTCTAAGTCACGTAGTAGTAGTAGTAATAATGAGCAACAGACTTGGCTCTGTTCACCCTGGGGGTGTTTGACTTTGCTCTGCACAATATGAGATATCATCTTACTCAAATCTGTTTTGCACTGAACCATTTTGTCAAAGTCAACTGTATTTTTAAATGATAGTCAACACATATGAGAATATTTTTGAATGTATTAAGACTCAATTACAGCATGAGCTGCAATTTCAGAGTGTAGATCTACATCAAATGTGTCACAGAAGAGTTTGTTTTTACCAGCTCTGTGGCAGTGGGCAAATTGAATGCATAAGCAACTGTTGCAACAGTGCAACATGTGCTTCACAAAAAACAAAAGTTTTTTTTGACATTTATATAGTTTATGGTCTGTAGTATATCTTTTTAGAGAAATTTAGAGAAATAGACAAGAAGCTAAAAGATGTGTCTCTACTGGTAGGGAAAATCCAGTTTTTCATCTCTTTGAGTTTGTTTTGTTTGTATTTCACTGAACTGTTTACTGTTCTATCGCAAAATATCTAGATCCTTAACAAGTTTCTGGGCATTGTTAATTACATAAAAATGATTTTAAAGCACAACACTACTGTAAGTTGTTAATTCTCAATGTTTAAGAAGAAAAAATGTAATGTCTAATTAAATACATAAACCAAATGAAGCTTACACAAACCTTGTAGGTTGAAGAGTCATTTCTCCTGAGTAAGTCCAGATGTGAAATAACCAGACGTCTGGTTACACTGCTCCAGTACCCTCCCTTACTCTACTCAGGCTGTCTCTGACTCGCTCTCTTAAAGGAAACTGTAATTAAACTTATGCCAGCTAAAACGTCATACTTCATTCTGCATGCTCTCTTTCTCTCTCTCTCCTGTTTGTCCCGTCTTCCTCTTAGTAAGATCATACACAGCATATATGTGCTTGTGATCTGACATAGAGTACTTGCTTGATGTTTTATGACTGGACAAAGTCCCCTGGGATTGTAAATGTGTTCATATATATATATAATCATTCCAGCCTATGTTGGAGGTGTTTAAGTTGAAAAAATTGTGTTGTAATTACAGTTATGTTTTTAATCTTACCTATTTTGTTTTCAGTATGCAGCCAGTTGAGCTGGAAGTTAAAATTTCAAAGTGGGTAGGTGTCCTCTGTGTAAATACAGTGTATTGTGTGAAGGTGTTGTGAGAATTTCAGTAGGAACAACACAAAAAGCCTCATATTTGAGAAATTCTTGGATATTTTGTTGGTAATAATAATGATAATCACATCAATTTCAAATAAATTTCCCATTACATAAACATCTGACATATGAGCATAGTGATTATTATTACTGTGAATAACTCTGCAAGGGTCAGGTTAAAGAACAACATTTTCATGGCTTCAGGAGTGCATTATGGTAGGGACGTTGTTACACAATGAAACCTTAGATTACTGCGGGAAATCTGAAACCATGGGACAGAAGCACTGCATGAAAAAATGCAACATAAAGTCATTTGACCAGGCACTGCGTCGGCCAGTTAAATACATACAAGCACCCATTCCTGACAGATCTTTGTAATGTGATTTGTATATTTATGCTGTTTACTATTTGATTACTACGATTGAGAACAAAATAATTGTTGCCGTTTCACAAAAGCAATTTGTTTCATACAATAGTGTCACAGATTTTTAAAAAAAATCACGCCTGAGCGCCTGGTAAGAGCGGGAATTGACTTTGAAGCTTTGACATTGCTGCTGCTATGTACAGTCTATAATTATCATTTCAATCTCCTCTCCAAGGAGGAACATTCGATTACTACAAGACATTTGAAAACATGGCCTACCTTCCATCTAACTTGCCCACAACCTAAGACCCTGTTTAATGGGACGATGTTCCTGTTTGTCCTTCATGAGGGTGTTTTGTTCCGCCGGCTCTGCCTCACCCAAAACCACACGACTGGCAACGCAACATCTTCCTACATTGCTGGTGGTTATAGTAGCCATTGTGGCTGGTAGGTTTTATAGGTAGAAAGGGTGAATGGCAAAGTTCTGAATTGTTGGACAGTCCAAAACAGCAAACAATTCACCCTTCGGCATTGTCTTGACGTGGCACACTCATCATCCATTGTTGCTCCCCTGCTGTCTTGTATTGTGTATAAGGACTCAAACCCTTCCTCGCTGTGTGATGTCAGTACTGACCGTCCACTATCTTCTATAATCTACCAAACTAAGACTCATAACAGACAAATTGTTACAGATACAGATACTGTACACAAATAAACGTGTGTCCATGTGTGTGTATTACTAACAATGCTGTAAGATGGACCAGTGGCTCAATCATCACTCTTCAATCAACCTCAATTATGCCTGTGATTATCAGCTCTTATCTGAGGAGATTTTCATTTCTCTCAGAGACAGCATTTGGATGAAAAACAAGGCAATTTGAGAGACATTATGATCTGACAGTGCAGTGAAATAAGGATAATGTTCTTTAAACCAAATACTCTTCAAGTTAGCATTGATTTGAATAGACAAAGGGCTTAAAAGCAGTAAATAATGTGTGAAAGATGAGCTGGTGTGTCATATTAATGTGATTATCATGCAGTAAAAGCATGACTATGATTGTGAGCTTCTTTAAAATAATGTTGCAATGCTGAATATGAGCTGAGCCACTTCCTGTTGGTCTACACACAGACACTGAAGAACACCCTCGTGATATTCTGTACAAACATAACTATTATCACCCTTATTATATATATATATATATATATACATACTAATCTGAGTGGTAGCCAGTGACCTCAAGGTGACCTCCAACAGGTGGGAGCCCAGTAGTCAGGCTCAAGCAGCACTCAGCTGTAGATTTACAGTTGGTGCTGGCGCCATTCTCTCACCCACCATTAGTTTCCCATGGTACTTCATAGCAGGTTGTCTGTCATACAATCTAATAACAGTGCCGTGATGAGACTTCCTGGTGTTGCTATGGAGATATTGCTTCCTCCTTTTCTCATCTACCATTTCCTTGTTTATTGGAAAATTATAAGAATCAAAATCACATGTCTTATCTGTCTTATTCATTTGTATGATTCATTAGTCTTTGTACCAATGAGTGTATTGTACAATATTTACTTTCCACTCATGACATTTTTCCAAGACATTTCCTTGGAACTAAATACACAACAAGGGGAACTTGATATCCAAACAATAGAGCAAAAGTAGTTGCAAGACATTTATTTCAATCAATGGAAGCTCTTGCACTTGTTCTGCCTGCTTCTGCCAATTCTTGAGGTCCACTGTTGCATGTTGCTTTAGGGACATGGAAAAATGTTTTATCTGTTTTTCCTCCATCTTTATAAACCCTAAATCAATGAAATACCTCACCGCTACAACGTGAACATAGAAAGCTGCCATTGTGGCATTTTATGTAATCAAATATTGATTTTTTTCCCCCCAAACATCTGGGTCTGAATATACAATAAGAGGTGGCTATTACAAATGCTAAAAATTGCCTGCAGTGATGTCTGAGTATGTGACTTGTTAAGACTGAAGCATAATTAGTACAATGGAAGCTATATTTGGCAGCTAAATCAGGAATTCTAATAGGCTGATTATAAAACAGTTAAATGAGGAAGAAAATGAGAAAAAACTGAAGGAGGAAAAGGTTGCAAACATTCCCACAAACAACTGCATCAAATCATTATTACTGCACTTCTGATAAATATTTGAGCCACGAAATTAATTGCACAAACTGTCAGGTTAAATATATGTAATCTCTCTTCCTAAGAAATGTCCTACAGCAAACAGTTTATTTATTGCGTTGTTTTTACAGAATGATCTGCACTGTTGCTGCCCAGAAATAACTCCTGTCTTTTGGCTCATGGTTGCAGCGGTCTTACCAATAATTTGGTAACAATACCAAAAAACTGCCAGTGAAAACATTGAGTTTTACTGTGGTTTGTCATCTGAAGTCATGTACATGTTCCTGCATCATGCTGCAGTATATTATGGGCTGGTAGAGAACTAAACTTAAAGTAAAATTGTGTAGCTTGTCTCTAGACAGTTTTCGTTAGAAACTACTCTCTACTCAGCATAAAAATATTGAATGAGTAATGTCTGTAGTTTATCCCGACTAACAAATACATTGTTTTTGGAAATGCAAGCTGCTTTTAGGTTTTTAAAATGTAACTTGCCAATGATATGAGCACCACAAACACAATTCCATTGTATTGGGGTGGCAACAGAAGTGGTAGTCATCTCAAAGCCTTAGCAAATCAAATCTACCTGGCTAGATAGGGTATATGTTTTGGTTTTTTTTGTAATTTGACATATTAAAGCAGTATGCCTATGTCAAAGCATAACGTTTATTAGATTTAAGAGCCTCGTCACTTTAGGCTAATATGTGATTTAAACCTCTCTAAGTTTATAGAGACACACTCTATAAATCCTTTTCATAGTAGACTCTAAAGTAATTTATCATAGCAAACTGAAAGGCCTTTGAGTACAGACTGCAACTCTGTCTGCTGCTGTTAGTCATGTCTCAGTGGTGTGTAATGAGGTATATAAAAAATGTCTGGACGAGGGGGCGACCAGGCTCATGCTCCTCTTCGAAAATACTCAGCTCATTTCCTGTCTCCTTCTGCTTGTCTCTTAGCGTTTTTTCCAGTCTGTGAGCTCTCTTACTCGGTGCTGATCCCACCCCTGTTTCCTGTTTCATAACTCCTCACAGATGTAAGACAATAGGGCACAGCTCCTCTCATGTAGTTCATATATTGTTTTCACAGTTGTCTGGTACAATCAGGGCCTTTGAAGGGGGAGTGAGTGAGAGCTCATAAGAGGTACAATCAAACCAAGCCCAGGGTCTGACGCTGGCAGTGGCCCCGGGCCTCGGCTCTTGTCTGAAATCACTAATGCAACTTTGACGAGCACTGTGTGATACCACTAAGGCAGTCAGCCTCCATGGCCTTCAGAAATCAAAGTAAAATTCAACCCCTGTTTTTAATTTGGTGTGTCTGACTGCTCTAATGTTTCTGGCAGGAAAATACACAGACCACTTAACACTGCTGTATTAACTGTTGTAGCGACAGAGACTGTAAAATCAATTGTTCCTGTACACCAGGGTGAGACAGGTTTTCGAAAGTGATGTGTCTTCCTTCATATTTTCCTCTCTAGTTTCAAATGCCTGATGTATCATTTTCATCTAGCTTTCAAATATAGGCAATGGGAAATGTGCAAAACACGAGGAAAAGGGGATTCAATTTCACATCCCTTTTTCATATTAAGAAACCAACCATCACAAGACATTATGCAATACACTGAGCCAACTACCTGTGGGCGGCCGCAATCCAAACATTGCCTGAACTTGAGTTTTGTTTTCATTCTGAACAAATATAAAACTTTTTTCCTACACCTGGAAATCTGCCATTTATGGTGACATAAACATGTTTATGTGCAAAAACCGAGCTGAAAGCTTCAATTTCTGCCTGTGACTGCTAATTGTTTAGAGAAGAACTGATTGAGAGATAAACTATGTGGGTGAAAGCCACTTGACTGGGAATGAATATTTGATCACAGAGTGGGTAATTGTGGTTGACTCTAAATGATTACTACATAAGTGAGTGCCCACTTTGTCAACATCTGCAAATGCTATTAAGAAATAACAGAATATCCCCAGCTATGCTATGAATGAGACCAATTACTGTAAGTTTTTATATGCTGTAAAACCATCACAGCAACACATGCTATGTTTTAAACATAGCAAGCTTCTAAAGTTAAGTTCATAGTGTAAAATATGACAATATAGAAACAGTTTATTATGAGAGAGCACAGCATCTCTGTGATCTGATATTTATGTTTTCCACCATAAAATTAATGTCTGCTAAATGAAAACCAAAATGCAATGCAAGACAAACAGATAACAGGCATGTCTTGTCTTAGACAGTTGAATTTTTACTCTGATGCCGACTGACAGACTACACGGCCAAAGTTAGCCTCAGAGGGACAAAAGAGTTGACTGCTTGTTCTACTGAATGGCTTTTGACAGTATGGTAATACTTACAGAGAGGATTGCGACTGCATATCACTAACTTGTCTCCTTCAAATTCCTGAGACATCTCGTCTTTCTAAAAAGGAAAGCTTTTAGAAAAGCTGGTGTGATGAAAAAAATATATAAAGGCATATTTTGTTAAAACATTCACTCTTTCTACCTTCATTTAAGAAATACAGTATAACTGGTTACATATAGACTGAGACAGGCAGGGAAAACCCTTCACACCATGCACATAATCTATATTCTTCAACTCGTTCCTCCGAGTGGGCGGCAAGCACTACACAGCACTGTGCATCAAAACAGACACAGAACAGTCTCTTTCCACACCCCATCACACTCACTAACTGTTAAATCAGCCATATTATGTTACAGAACAATATGTGCAATAACCCTGCAATACAAAAAGATCTACTGTACTTATACACACATGTGTATATGTACACATACTGTATGTGTATACAGTAGATCTGTTTGTGTATAACACAAGTTTGAACATACTGTTTTTTATGTAAAACCTATTAAACATCCATACTATATTGAATTCCAGCATTTCTTGCACTTTTATGCTATCTTAGTACACGTGTTAGTATATTTAGAACAACTGAAAACTGAAAGTCAAATTCCTTATATGTTTGCACATTGCCAATAAAGGTGATTCTGATCCTACAGTATACTGTATTACTGTATATACCCTCATCATTTTGGAATACCTTAAACATTTTGATATGGAGCCCTCTTCTGGATGAAATTTAAAATATTCAGAGCCATAAAAAATGAAATAGACAAAATACTAAAAGTGAGAGGACAGCTGGTCCTCCTCTTTTGAAAACACACATACACATTAGATCATGTATGGAAAAACGTACACACACTGCGTCCATGTGACTGTCATCAGAAATTATATTTATCTGAGGCTACTGAAATGGTTGAGAAATTGGTTTAATGTGAAATTTATGATTTTCCCTCAAATCAGATACACTGTAACTGGCCTTTAAGCAGTAATGGAATGTAACTAAGTACATTTACTCAAGTACTGTAGTTAAGTGCAATTTTGAGGTACTTGTACTTTACTTGAGTATTTCCATTTCCAAATATTTGCCTCTGAATTGTAATATAACAGAAGTATAAAGTAGCAGAAAATGAAAATACTCAAGTAGCTCAAAATTGTACCTAATATATAATGATTTTAAAACTAACATGGGACATTCTTCATTATAAGGACTTTTACTTTTGAAGCTTTAAGTGAACTTTGATTATAATACTTGAAGGAATGTTTTAAATGCAGGCCTTTTACTTGTAACAGAGTATTTTTACACTGTGTTAATGCTACTTTAAATTAAGGCAAGCCCTGAATACATCACAGCCTTTAAGTCACACATAAATTACCTTACAGGTGTCATGAATCATAAATAACATGGTAGATATACAGTAAGAATGGCCAGAAACAGAAAACAGTCTCCTGGCACACTTGCCAGTGAACTAAATATGACAAAGATCAGCATCGATCAATCTCTGCTCTGCTCTGAGAGAACACCTGTCAGACATTCATCACCACACAGAAAAATGGACAGAGCTTTCCACTGTTAATCCTGATCCTTTTCCTCCCCATTCGCTTGCATTTTTGCTCTTCTCAATCATCCTGTCATTTTCTGTCAGCCTGTGCATCTGTCTCTTTACTTGTCTCGCTCTCTTGTTCAATGGATCCCCCATTAGCCCCCGGAGTGGTTTCCACTTTAATTTTGGCCAGCAACCGTGTACGAGAGACTCAACTGTGTCTGCCAATGGGTGCATCAGGCAACCGGAGTGATACATGTCAGTCTCCATGGTGACAGGCTGCATGTTCTGCATGCTGATATCCAATCATATCCAGTGTAGTGACAGAGCTGTGGCAGTGGTCTCCTGAGGGATGGGAGTCCTATTCCCAGGACTCCTCCAGTACTTTCTGATACTTACGTTTAATGTTACGTCTACTGCACAGGTCAGGTTCCTACTTACAGATCGAACGTCATATCTGCTATGTGATTAATGATAGGAGAAGTTTGCCCATGACTTGCAAGTGTTTCTTTGCAGCCAACCACATGAAAACAGCTGTGCTGGTTGTTTTTATGTGTGTGTGTGTGTGTGGCTCAAAGAATGCCAAAGTTGGTCTACCACTTTGGTCCAGACTGAAATATCTCAACAACTATTGGATGAATTAGCATGAAATTTTGTACAGACTACTGACTTTAGTGTGATCCCCTGATGTGCGTAAGTATAGCCTCACAGAGCTGCTTACATGGCTGTAGGCTCATCTTGTTTGTGTGGGTGATTACTACTCTGAATACTGCCAGACCGATATTGTGCTAATACTGTATGAGAGAGAGAGAGAGAGACAGAGAGAGAGAGAGACCCAACCATTCACTCAACAGTGATACTAAATCAAAAGAATAGGGCTCCTGCCTTTTGGATGATGGGTGATGCTGAGCTCCCAACATGGAGTAACAGTAATGAAGCATTTTCACTGAGGCTTCTGCAGCATCAGGGGGTGGTGGAGCCCCCGGGATTGCATTAAAGACTCTCTGTTCCCTGTCACACTTGGCACACTGTTTACCATCCCATGCGATCGGAGGTAGAAAGGAAAGCTTAATGCAGAAATGGATTACATGTGACTTACATTTTGCCCGCATCTTGTGTCCTAACAAATGACAGCTGGACTAAATTAATCAGTGGGAAAGCTTTAAATTACAACTCTGTTTTTCAGGGAACGGGTTGCTTACTGAGGATACACAGCATCAGTTAACTGCTCTGTGTCAATTTTTGCAGGATTGTTAATACTGTTCCATTACAAGGGCTTATCGTCTTGTTTAATCGCTCTGATTAGTCAGTGCTGTAGGTGATGCTCTGTGAGCTCCTCATCACAGGATATTAGCTGGATTGACAAGCAGGGGGACCCGAGAAAGAAACAAGCAAAATTGAGGTCCAGAAATGGCTGCCACCAGCTAAAGGTGCTGTCCAAATCCATTACAGCTTGTTGTTGCCATGGTAGCAGCCCACCTAAAATCCTTTTCTCACCAACCTTTCTTCCCTCTTATACGTTATCAAGAGGCAATCACACAGTGCCAGTTGGTAAAAATCTCTGTTATTGTGATGACAGCTGTCAGTTATTCACATAGTCATAAAACTCCATCCTGCTTGTGCGTTCAAGCAGTTACCATTAAAAACAACATCAGAGTCTATTACAGAAGATGCAAACACAGCATAATTCATGTTATGTTGATACCTTGTGCCATGTCAGTGCCTTTTTTAATCAGAGAAATATGTCATGGAGTGGAGGCAGGCTGTTGATCTGATAAGAACAAGCACTCTCTTTTCCTCTTGGAAAGTGACCTCAAGCAGGAAATACTGCGTTCGAAATCCCATTATTGATTCCGATAAGCTAATCCAATGAGTCCGAACATTAACCTGCAGCAAACTAATGTATCTCAATTGTCTTCCCTCTATTGTGGTCTGCTGCCATGAGCTCATTCACCTGGGGACACCATTAAACTTTTCACTTGAGCTCCCTGCTGCACAACCAGGCCGATGCCTTGATAACCTGACATCTGGTAACAAAATTACTTGTTACCAGAAGGGGAAAATACTGTGTGATTTCCAAATAAGTAAGTTCTGTGTCTAATGCATCTGGTGAGGCCCCAAAGTTAGAAAGCTCTAAAATCATCTTAAGGCCTGAACAGAACAAGCCAACGTTTTGAGAGTTTGGTGTCGTTGGTCACCCTCTGGGATAGCAGGTAACTCTGTCAGGTGCCCATGCTAATGCATTAGCATACAGTGTGTTAGAAAGTATGATATAGTTTGTAGCTATCCAAAATTCAGAGTAGGGATTTTTGGCTTCATTGTCCCAAAGGTCGGTCTAATCATATATGATAAGTGTGAAATTATTGTAAAATAACAACTGTAAACTAAGTATAAGATACAAAACGACACTGACTGTAATGAGTATTTGTGTTTTTTATTTCTGCATGATTCTGTCTTCATTGACAGATAAGCGTGTGTTGACGCTACATGCAGGCTCCTGATACTGATACTGAAGAGCTCCAGTGTTACTCATTCCCTCACACACCCACATACCGTAAGCACAGACACTTGACACGCTGCAATAGACATCCTCTCCTACCTCTCCTCTTGCTGTTGCAATGCTTTGTCACAAATATTACTTTGCTATTATAGCCATAAATACAGTATGTGACACATTATATAGATAGATGTAAATGTATAGCCTTTGCTAAGGTTTGGGATAAGTATAGACCCATACTGTACGTTCCCATTTGTCTCTGAAGTGACAGTTTGACAGGATGTGTCTAAGCGGCTTGGCATATATTAGCATACCCAGCACCTCATCACCAAGCTGTCACTCTCGACTGGACAGGAGTTGGGCTGAAGTGTTTCATCCTGTGAGACTTGAGGGCAACGAGCAGAGAGACAACCTCTCCTTATATCCTCCTGTTTCACACTTTCTCCTCCTTTCCTTTCCTTTCCTCCCCTTATACTTTCAGACCAATTAATCTCATCCTGTTTTAAATTAATGACATTATCTATTATTCACAGGCAAAGCCAGCCTCATCTTGCACGGACCAAATAAATGAAGTCTTAGCCACGCATGCATGTAGATTTCTGTGAAACCATCACCTGAAAGTCTAATTATCATGCATTAGCCCAGGCAAGGTCAATGGTTATCCATTTCATCTAGCTCTTTCTGAGGGATTTGTTGAGACTCCCTTGCCTCTAGGAGTCAGCGGCTGTAGCGAAGCCCCTGGGACTTTTTTTTTTCTTCACAATTGAGTCACTTGATCGGATAAAGAGGAAAGGCACAACAAGCAGCAGAAGCAATGTGAAGATTGTTTGAAGATCATGTGCAGCCGACTTCACTTCCAGCTCTATCCCCTCTGTTGAGGGGGATCAGAAAGGCCCATGGCAAATTTGAAGGGAGCGGATCCACATATTATCAAACCAAGCTGCCTTTTCAGTGTTGAAAGGGTTGATTCAGTCTGTAAGGTGGCGTAAAAGTTGAGAAGAACAGTTTCATGGAATTATGAATGTGATCGCTAAATGTTTTTGACATCACTTCTCCCCAGGGTGACTTGGGATTTGCAACCACAATCTTCTGGGAGTCTGTATATTATTGTTACAGTTATAAAAGCACCTGTGATGCTGTGGATCTCAGTAAAGGTATAAAGTCAAGCTTTTGATTATGGTGTTATTCATCCAGTCATTCTAATAAGCATTTTAAATACCATTAGCATCTCAAATTTGCAGGACAAATGTACCTACTGTACCCATAAAAAGTACAGAAGCATTTCTTTTGTCTTTTTTAAGTAGACAAAACCATCTTACATTGTTTTAACATAATGAGGATTTTAGTCATGCTAGCATCATGGCTCTAGGGATGGCGATGTCAGTCGGTTGGCCTGTTTGTTGTTCGGGTTGACCACTTTGGTCCAGACTGAAATATCTCAAGAACTAGGCGATTGCCATAAAATTTTGTACAAACATTCATGGTCCCCAGAGGATGAATCCTAATGATCCCCTGACTCTTCCCCTTTTCCCCCAGCAGGTTGACATATTTAGTTTTTAGTATAATGTCTTGACAACTATTGAATGGACTGCCATACAATTTGGCACAGATATCCATGGTTTCCAGTGCATGAAACCTAAATCCCCCAACTTTTTCACTTATTCTGGACGTTAGCATGCTGATGTTAGCACTTTGTTCAAAGTCCTGCTGTGCCTAAGTACAGCCTCACAGAGCAGCTAGCATGGCTGTAGACTCTTGTAGACTGTTGTTGCAGCAAAAAGGTTAGCTCACTTCATCAAGTAAATGTCATTTTAGCTTTTAGGATTTCAAACTATAGGATAAATGTATACAGAAAAGCCCAGAAGCACTTCTTTTTGTAAAAAAAACAAACAAAAAAAACTGCCTTCCTTTAAGTAGGCAAGACATTACTTTTTTAAAATATTGTATGTTTTGTAAATACTGTGTATTCAGCAAATCTACCATGAAGACAGAGAGAGATGGAGGGGTGCAGGGGTTCACAGAGGAGTGAATCCAGGTGGTTTCTAAACAAACTTGTGCCTGTGTCAAGATGACAGATGGTGCCATTTAAGTGTCACATCAATTTCACCTGGTGGCTCAGCAGCGACTGGTGATGTCTGTCAGCGGATTGGCTTCACCAGGAGCAACGCCAGGTGATTCAGGCGGAGAAAAGATGGAGCTAAAACACCTTCTCGCATGATCAAGCACTGTGTTCAAAGCCAAGAGTTTGCATTTAGTCAACAATGTTTCCAATGAATCATTCTTCACTTGACACTTAAGGTCCAGATGAAGCATCTCTGTGGACATGTGTGCCACTTTTAAGAACAGAGAAAAACAAAATGTATTCATACAGAAATTTTAATAGCGTATGTCTTTACAAAAGGAGCATTGTGTATGTGGTTTACAACATGTCTAAATACAGTATTTCTACATCATCCATTTATTACAAAGTCCTTCTTTGAATAAAGTATACTCATTAACAGAGATTAGTGTGTCTGAATTTCTCCTTACATTGGTACAACTGATACAGTAAGCTAGTATTATAATTTGCAGTGTATGAACATTTGAACATTTACAAGACAGGTTTGTATCTTTTAACCTAAAGAACACTGATATTATCTCCTAAATCCCAGAAGAAATACAAGTTTACTGAAAAAAGAGATCTCTTTTTCTATTTCTCTCCGTGTAAAATATAAAGTTTGTCAGGTAAAGAAAGACCAGTTGACAGACAAATTAAAACTACTACTGGGAAAACAAAATTATTAACATTTTTATCAGTTCTCCTAGCTTGCTGTTTTGTTTTTTGTTAAAAAAAAAAAAGGTAAATAAAACAGTGTAAGCAAAGCACAAATAATTAGCAAAGTTCAATCATTCAATGGTTACCAGGTGTAATATTTGTGTAAATTTAGTGCAATATGTTCTGTGATTTTCTTTGTGTGGGAGTAAAAAGCATAAATTGCATCTGTGGCTGCAGGTTAATGCCGGAGTCTCGGAGTAAAGTTGTTGTTCCCAATTAGGACGAGAAGTAGTTGCCATGGAGACAGCTGCCTCCAGATTCCACAGTAACACAAAATTAATTTACTGAACAGTGACAAATGCGGAGGGACAGCAATGATATATAACAGCGTTTCATTTCAAAATACGGCATCCTTCCCCCACTCACATTAGTATACATTTATCGTAAAGTTCACTATAGAGCTGGTCAGTGTCACTTTTGAACACATACATCTTCCAAATCTGCCCTCACATTTCTGTAATATCAGGAGCGTCCACCTTCTGTTGCTGACAGTATTCCTTCTAAGTGAAAAAAATATCTTTACAAGCTGTACTACAAAAAATAAGCAGGTGCAGTAAGTAAAGTAGGCTATGCCATCTTGTGATTCAATTTGTGCTTTTAATTGTATTTTGTTAACATCTGTAGATAATATTTAAACATTACTGAACAGACCATGACAATACAATTAGATTTTCTAATAATCCCTGGTGAATATTACTGTAGGTAGTTGACAATAAGACCATTAATTCCAAAGGGGTTGACTTAGTTTTACTCTACACATCTAATTATAAAGTCACCATCCATTGTGTATAATCGAACATTGCAGAAACCATTTTTATTAGATTTTAAATGCGAACCAAAATGAGTTTAATGATAGTCAGTGTCCTATTCTTTGTTTCCTGTTAGTAAAATGATTTAGAAACATATTATATACACTGATGATCAGTGTCCATACCGTGTTTTATCTAAAAATTAGTCCTTAAATGAGCTCAAACATCCTGGGCCTCAGGGCTGCCTGACATGAAAATAATCCCAGTACTTTCTAAATATTTTAATATTCACCATCTCTGTTCAGCCACATAATTAAACAGCACTGCCATAAATTGCTTAGCAAGTATCTAGTGAATGTTTAAGATGGCCCGAATCAACCCGAATCTTAAGCCCCATTTAATCTCCATTCTCATCTCTGCATTAGAAGTGAGGGTGTTGTCTGACGAGAAACACGGAAAGAAACTTAAGCTGACAAAAAAAAAAGTTCCTTTGATTCTTGCTTGAGAGCGCAGGTCTGATGTTTCTGTTTATAACTAAAGAGCTGTCGTACCCAAAAGCTTCTTCTCAAACCAGCAACCAAAAAACGCTCGGTGCCAACTAATGCAGCCAAGTCCCAGTCTTTCCCCCTGATGAAGAAATATAGCAGTCTATATGTCATTGTCTAGTATCACAACTTCCACACCCTCAGGGGCCCAAACTGATCCTAGAGCCAAGTGCGAGAGAGAGAGAGAGAGAAAGAGAGAGAGACATAGAAAGTGTATCTGTCCGCAAAGCGTGGCCTCACTCAGGGGTCCAGAGATCCAGCAAAAGCAGGATGTGTGTGTGCGTGTTTGTCTTTGTAAGCATATGTTCATCAGAAAGTGCAGGCGTAGACAACGCCAACTACCACAATGTTTCCGATGGTGGCGACAATAGCGATCCAGAGCCAGATGGCATCACTGGACATGGACTGCGGCTCATCCTGCTGACAGTGTACTGTGGCGGCCGAGGCAGCGGCGTGGACACTGGCAGAGGAGTTGAAGAGTGAGTGCTCGCCGCTGTAGTCATCATTGGGTGAGGAGTCCATGAAGGCCCCCGTCATAACTGGGATCTAGTAGGGGAGGAGGAAAAATAAGGAGAAAGGTTAGGGTTGTTGCTATTAGCTATAAATTCCTTCGCTGCCTTAAAAATATGAGTTAATTGAACTTAACTTGAATAATTTGTGGGATGAACAGAGTATGGTGATCCCTGAATTTTTCCTCTAGCTCCATCATCAAGTCACCAATACTTTGGTTTTTGACCAAATACCTGCAAAAATAATGACATTCCCAGCAGCAGTCTTGGCTTCGTATTTAATTCCAATTTGCAAATGTTAGCATGTTAACAAGCTAAACTAACATAAACATCAGCATGTTAGTATTATGAGCATGTTAGCATGCTGAAGTTAGCATTTAGCTCAAATCACTGCTGTACCTAAGTAGCTACAGCCTCACAGAGCCGCTAGCATAGCTCTCAGTTTCAGTGAAGAGTGCGAGAGATGTTTTCAATGACTTGCATGCATTTTTTGACAGTGTTGATTTGCTAACAAAGGAATAATAATTTAAACTCGATAAAAACAAACCACTTTACAGTCCTGGTACAGTGAGTCAAACCTCCCAAAAATATCTTGCCTTTCCTGTCAATCACAGCACGCCAGATTTGCTTCTATTGGTCGTGCATTAGCCAAGTCTGAGTGCTATATTAAAAGAAATGAGTGGTAACTGCAACACGACATCATTAGTAAATGGTTGCAAGGTTTCCCACACAGGCATGCAGGGTCCCACTCTGTCTCACACACCGTGTGTGTGCGTGTGTGTGTGTCTTTGCATTTGTGTATATTTAGGAAGTAGTGCTTGATTAACATGGAATGAATATTTCAGATGTGGCAAGTGAAAATGATTTATTGCTTGGGACAATCGGAGCCCTGTGAAGGTTAGCCACTAGAGCAGAAGCAACTGAATGCTCTCGTGTGTGTGTTTGTGTGGGAGTATGTCACGGGTGTGTGTCTCCATAGCAGGGTATATGATTGGGAAATGTATGAGAGACCCGTACTTCGCTCAGACTGGAAAAAAATATGTTGAAAAACAATGCTAAAAATACCTCGGAAGAATGTTGAGCGCTCACATACACAGAAATTCTCTCTTGCTTGCTCATTTGCTCACCTTCACTCTCTCTCACACTCCTACTCACTCAGCCTCTCTCTCGCACACACACAGGCTAATGCACAAAGACGTTACCACACATACTCACTTCAGGTCTTCCCTCTCACAGAGGAAAACACTGTTTAGAAAGCATTGCGCTGCTCTCCGTTCATTGGCCCCTGGTGGGGAATAATGACATGACACATCCTGTGGAGTGCCTGCTGTTCACATGAGCGTAATGGAGGCAGACATGCGTGCAACCTGGGTCTTCCTGCCCCCCACTATAACTGCTGATTCCTCCTGCAACAAAATCTCATATGTACCTTTTATCCATTTTAACAATTCTTTTTTCTATTATGAGCACATTCATATCAAAAAGTGATGCGTACTTCACATGTAGGTGCTAGGCTATTGGAAATTAGCATCAATGAGAAGAGTAATGTCTGCAACACTGATTACAAACCACAAATGTATTAAAATGCACAAAATTCCCATTGGATCTTCATTGTGTTTAAAAATGGTCACCACACCGATACTTATACTGAACCAACAGGCTGATAGGGTTTATGATGGCAGGTGTGGTTAACCACTCAACCTGCCCAGGGTGATAAACGTCTAAAAACAATTAATTTAAACTTACACAATGAAAACTCAAAAGTACATTTATCCCCAAATTTTGGGAGTACAGAGACAATAAAACATCAATATACCAAGTCAATATACTTTTATATGAAAGGAAACACACACACACACACACACACACACACATATATATATATATAGTACATGACAAAAAAAAAAAAAAAAAAACTTATTTAACCAGATTCATCATATTTTTTGTCCTTCATTTTTGCCAAGTTCTTCCAGATGCATGATTGCAAAAAAACTGAGATGTGTTCCAGGGTGGGAACCTTTTTGAGACAAAGTTCTTTATTTCCATTATAATGTTATACGTAAACTGTTATGTCAGTGTCTGACAAAGGCAACAGAATGTTTGGATGTCTCATACGTTTATGTGAGCGTCGCTTGGGACCTGTATGTGCATGACATAATATAACTATTATAATAATATAATAAATTTAATATATAATCTAACCAACATAACTGATAACCATAAATCAAAAACAAAAGTGTATATTTCTATTTTCTTGAAGAAAGTTGCATTAGGCCAACTCCAAGAAGTGCTGACAGTGAAAACATTTTACTTTTCTGTCGTATACTTTGATCTGCCTTAGGAACTCAAGCTGGTAAAATCAGTTTTGTTATTTAAATCTTGTCTTAAAAGATTATTTTGGGGTCTACCTTTACCTCTCTCATCAACATGCTGCTGATTTAATTTCTTATTTCTTTAAATTACACCACACTGATCTCTAGGCACCACAGTGTTGAAAACCTTATCCTTCATTCAGAGCTGCATCTAGCTTAATCTAACATTCAGTCAGACTATAACTGAAGCATTCTTTATATTTATGTTTTATTTATAAGTAACTCATTGTCCACAGGAGTGAGCTGTTTGCATAAATGGGGAATAGTACCGAATAAAATGAAGTGGATACTAGGAGTGTGTGCAAAAATATTCCAGAAATATGTGCCTATGTATGTATACATGTAGATAGGCGTTTCAATTACATGTCAGTAGTATATCATCATTCTTCAAGGGACTTGACTTCTCTGTCCATTCATCCAAGCCCACATTTCCCATGTGGATTATGCACATGAGTTTAGTGCAGCAAGCGGTTAAGCACTAATGCAAAAGAAAGAAATAGAGACATTGAGAAGGAGAATCCAAATGCATCTGAGCATTTTTGCGGGCAGTGAAGGTCATCCCCTGAGCATTACTGCCAGGAAACCCATCCTTGTTGACATAAATGGATGAGTGACTTCAGTTATAAAGTTCTACTACTGACCACAGTTTTCTGGAAACCGTATACTCTCCTCTCCAGCATAACAGTAAACCAGTGGCTAAATGGATTCAACACACACATTAAGACAGAAAGCTTGGTACTAGATTTCAGTAAGTGTGTTTGAATTGAGCTTCCTGAACTTAAACTTATACACTCAAAAAGCATTCCCCTTGGCAAAGGTGAAAGTGGTCTCATTTCCCAGGTTGTTTTATGAAGTAGTTCTTTTAATCTTTAGATTAAAACGGAAGGTAAACTGGTTCCTCAGCTGGCACAGCACGAAATGTTTGTGCTTGTTACTCTCGAAAATGTGAACTTCAAGAGACTATTTGATACTGAGTGTGAACCAGTTTTCCCTCTAGTTGGGATTGCAGATTTTGCTGGTTTAAATGCACCAGCTAAACAAAGGGGAGAGCAGCGATTCTATATCTTTAGGTTGAAAAACCATTTTAGATGTCCTAAATCTGATGTCACTATTTGAAAACAGACCTTACAAGCTTCTTGTAATCAGTTGCTGTAACTAATTACTGTAGCTGGTCAAATAGTGGTGATAGATAGAGTGAATGATAGAGCTCCTTCCACAGAGGCCCCATTTACACTTCACTCATTTCAAGTGTCTCATATATTATATTTAATGCACTTTCATTTACACTTACTCACACATACAGTAGCCTATATCTGTCTCTGTTGACTGGATCACAAATCTGATTGCAATCTTGGTTTTCCCGGGTTACATGTAAATCAGGTTTGGCCCTCCTCCAGCCCAGAGGGTGGTGGTAATACACCTGAAGCTGTTTCGTAACTGCTAGAACAACAAAAGAACAATGACCTCTGCACTTTAGCAGTTTAGTTACAACTGTAACAATTTAGCTAGCTAGCTAACAACTATCCATAACCATAACACAGACACAACACACATATTTATGGACTACGAACGAGACAAAAGTTTTATTGTCGTCACAGGCTGGATTTGGATTTTATATATTGTAGATAATGAGTGAAATGAATGGGATTAAGGGGAAAAATTCCCTCCATTAACAAACACAAGAAAAATCTTGCATATTTCACACCTCCTATTACATCCTATATTTTGCACCTGTGCAATAGTCCACACAGAAAAACTCCAATCTATGGTAGATGATACAGTGAGGTTCCTTTCACTGTACGATTCCACCTGCTCGGCTCTCACAGCTTTGATTTGTTCGTCCCAGCCTAGAGCTCTGCCATAGTACACGGATGATCGCAGTAATTGCCTCCTGTGGGATGTCACCACCAGTACGTGCTCAGTGAGATGGTTTTGGAACAAACAAGCAAAACCCAAATAAATGTCTTCAGATAGTGGGGAAACCAAAATGTACCTATCCCACAGAAGCACTGAAGCATGGCTGTTAAGATAAAATCAGAGGGAACAAGTTGGTTTTCTGCACTCTGGGATCACTTGCCATCAGTCTCAAATCTAAGCAGATACATGTGTCCTTGTGGAGAACAAAATTCAAGGTGTACTCAAGAGAACAAACTATCGGAGAAAACAGGCACAGAGGCAGACGCCTGCTGTGTGAAGAATGGACTTCGTGTTGGACATCACACGCACAATCAATGAAAACACACAGCTGTTGATTTTCTCAACTGTCACAAATCTCTGTTCTATTGACTACAGTACTGCTTGGACGGATGTTATTGTGGGCTTCACCTTTGTCTCCATATGATGACATCTTTGGTTTTTCTGGATTTTTATCTGACTTTTGTTTTGAAATCACACTTCAGCCATGATGTTAAAAGAGGTCACTGCAAAGTGAACTGATTTCAAAGACATTTTATTTCTGGATTTATTAGGTTTTGATAAACAAAACCCACAGCTCCTATAAAAATAAAGCTCCCCATTTTCGGCACATTTGTGTCATATCATCACGGTCCAAGCTATCTTCATAAAAACAAGCTTGAGTGACAAACCCAGTGCCTTTCTATAACCGTCACACTCATCTGTGAATTTTAAAGCAATGACTGAGTTCACTAAGGAGCTGTGAATGATTTAAATATTAGATAGGAAAAGCACAGGTGTTACTGATAACTATAACGATGGCACTGCTCCATTTAAGTGTCCCAGTAAGCCGTGTGACAGTGAGCCGGGACCCTGAAAGTGCAGCAGTTAAATGGAAATCAGCCATCATTCTTTTTTTTTGAAAATTATTTATACCTGTGCTTTCCCTACTGGGACATTTTGTCTTCTGTAAAAAAGGCACATCCTGTCCAAACAAAACGTTTGTCAGCCAGTCCCCACAGAGGCTCATCCAGCAGGAGCTACTGAAACACACACAGATGTTACTTGTTGTTCTGACGAGCTCACTGCCTCACCACTCAATCGCTGACCTGCTGCCACAGGTGCGTATCACCACAATTAAAGTAAAATGTCAAATTAAACTTGCAGTTTTGCATGCAGTTCACAACAAGCTCATTTGGTAAAAAAACAACAACAAAAAAACATTTTGCAACCTTATAGCTAAATCATGGACATATTAATAAGATAATAATATCTAAATCTATAATAATCTTAAAATAAGTGTTTACAAGGCACATAGATCAGGTGGGTACATGTCACTGGAGGGAGAAACTATTAACTTAAACTCCTTCTGTTATCTCCAAAGTACTGGGGTATCACAGTGGTGTCAGTCACTGAACAAAATATCTTATATTTAATTCATGTGTGGAAACAGCTTTTTAAAAAATAGATGCATGCCCGCACTCAGCTGGATGATGCCTGTCTGCTGTCTCCCTTCCTGTCTGGTGTACACAGATATGGCACGTAGACCCTCGTTCACTCATTCACTGTTGCCTATATAATA
Organism: Maccullochella peelii; assembly: GCA_002120245.1. NCBI lineage: Eukaryota > Metazoa > Chordata > Actinopteri > Centrarchiformes > Percichthyidae > Maccullochella > Maccullochella peelii. Next base: position 104,973 of record LKNJ01000216.1, on the reverse strand, counting down.
TAGTGAATAGTGAACTATAAAATGAGGCACAATGTATTGTGGGATTGTTAGCAGAAAGTAATGTATGTGGGCTAGATGTAGTAAATAAGGAGGGATTTCAGATGCAGCCATACACTGTGCACTGCAGTATTTCCCTTTTGCAGGGCTTTTTGAGCTCTCAGCTCAAATAGTGCACACAGTGATTCTCTGAAGTGCAGCACATTGCAAAAAAGTGTTCCAGAAGACAACACACAAACTTACTTGGCAGACAAAATGTAAAAAAGGAAAACACTATATTTTGGAGGCCAAACTATACCCTTTACATTAAAACTTAGTTAAATTTTTGTTTAATTTTGTTTTCTTTTTTGAGAGAGAAAACAAGTCACAGACTTCCTAGCTGTACACAACTGTACAAAGTTACAACAACTCAAATTTCCCAAAGGAAGGATAAGAAATGATGTCAGTTTTTTTGACAGGGGTGTTATCTATAACCTACTGCTCATACAGCACAGAACAGGGAAATAAATCAAATGGGATTACAGTATTGAGGATTAAGCTCTTATGCGTAAGGGTAGCGGCTTACAGAAAAAAATTAGCCACTCCTTCTATACAATAGCAGCCATTTAGTGGAAAAAACAATAGATTTGGTCTGTAGCATACCATAATGTACTGTAGCACATTGACCTAGTCTTGCCATAAATCTGGAGTGAGGTTTTAAGCAGGCTTGTTCACTCGCACAGAAGTGGTGAGACCTCTAGTTTCAGGCCTGGTTCCTGCTGGTCAGATTTACAGCTCTGTTTTTATTGATTTCCTCTGTCTCGGCAGCCCAGCAGCATTTCTTCATAAATCTTTTGTTTTAAAGTGTAGCCCAAGTGATCCTCGCTTGACACCCTGGTCAATCTGCCAGCTTTGTGCAGCACAGGAGAAAATTCACTATACTTCTTTTGATATTATGAATGATAAATGTGTCACCTTCATGTTTCTTGACCTCAGTGTGATAGACATTATCTGCACTCATAGCAGCACACAAAAAAATAGGAGTAAAGAATAAAGGCTTGAAAAAATCATTGCTCTACGCCCCTACAAGGAAGATAATGCATGGTCACATCTGGAATAGTTACTCACTGATATACATGCTGCTAATTAGCGGTTGCATGATGACTTGAAATTTGAGATGAAAGTAAACATATCAGCTATGAAACATTAAAATCCACCACAAACAAAGAGTAATTTCTTATTCCTGCCAGATGAGAACTGAGAAGCAGTGTCAGATGATCACATGGACAAGAATTTTAAGTGACGAGAAAGAGTAAAAGAGACAGAGAGTGTGTGTGTGAGTGTGTCCAAATGTGTATTTTACCCATCTGGAAAGCTGAAGTTTCTATTGTCCTCGTGTCAGGCTCTTGACATGTGTAAGTGCATTTCTGAGCCTTTAGTGCTTTGGTCTGTGACTCCCCAAGCTGCAAAGACTCGGTTCAAACAGGAATAAAGAACGAAATCCAAAAACTGAACATGACAACTGTCAGTGGCATCTAAAACACAACACAGAAAGACAAACAGACAGACAGAAAGAAGATGAGGAATAAGTGGAACTGGAACGTTAAAAGACCTTGAGTTAATGAGTCAAGATTTCATCTTTAATCTTCCAGAAGTTGCACTGACTGCACCTACATTTTCTCCCCAAACCAAAGAATTAAGAAGCTCAGATCACAGACTGTGCAACGCTGGTATTAAACTGTCAGCCTTGACAGTCTTTTCCACATGTATTCTACTTTATTTTCTAAATGATTATTGTGGTTAATGCCTCTCTGGGCTTTAAGATTATACTGCTGAAATTCTCTTCATGCTTTATTTATTATTGACATAGCTCACATAGACCTTAGAATTCAATTATATAATTGAACTGTAAGTCTAAACCTGTCAGTTAAACTTATTTAGCACATCCTTGCCCCTGCACATTTTGCCCTGGATCATAAGTTTTATTTGAAATAGCAAGTACCCAGCAAGTCTTACATTTCTCTTTCTCTTCTGGAATCTTTTGAATTGTAATTTCGGGTAATCAGACTGAGTCTGACGAGGATCATCGTCTTCTCTCTTTGTCTGTGCAACTGTGTTTGTTAAGTAAGAAGTTGGTATTGTTTGAAGAGATGCACAGAGATGAACAGGGGTAAAATGCAGAACAGTGACTTATTTAGTAGCACTTTCTCAGAGTGCTTTAAACAACTACAAGGTAGGGGACAATCACTTAGGCTTTTTAACATAAGGTTACTGACTTAGGTAGGTATATAAAGAGTGTCACAGATATGAGATTTAACACATTTCCTACAGTGTATAACTCAACTTACAGGTCAATTAATCATGAAAATGCTTTTCTCGCACTGCCTATTTTAGATTGTGAGCAATTTTAATTAAAACACACCCAGTGAAGTTGCATGTTACCTCTTTTATGTGCAGCGTCAGTGGCGGCTGCTAGTTATGATGGGTCCCAGTGAAAGGTTTTTGAATGGGCTCCCCCTTGTGCCAAGAAACGCACAAGCAGTCATGTGAGCAAACAGCGAACAGAATTATGAAAGAATAAAGGTTTGGGATTTTATGTTTTCTGATTCACCATCTAGCTGAAAATAATGGATCTGTGCTGTGTGTGTAGGTCTGATTAACAAAAAGAACCATAACTGTCTTCATTCATGAGAAACATTTTTCTCTTCTTGATCACTTATTTTCCATTTTAATCTGTATCATGAATAATATTATATTCTTGGAGAGGAGGAGAGTCTGAATTATCTTTCAACAATAAACACATTTTAATTGTCTGTCGTTATTTCCATCCAGTCACATGTGAGGCTGAAAATCCCAGTGTGTCAGTTAGAAATGAGTTTTTGACACATTTGCATAAGACATCTGGGCTAATAAATCAATTCTTCAAATTATAAAACATTCTAATCATAACCTGTATTTTTAAATAATTAATTTACAAACAGAATATCATCACATTTCTTCCTCTTCTGCCAGTAGAAATCTCATGTGCATTCAGCATCAAAGCAGTGAACTCCAGTCTTAATAAAGAATGCAGGTTTTTAATACATGTACACATGTTTGTCAAACACTTTATTGTGAGGGGGAAACAAAGACAGATGTAAAGGAGTGAGGGACAGGTAGATGCAATTAAGGGAATTGGCATGCACCCCCTCTTTGTGGAGAGCCGCTCCCTGCAGGAGTTGATGCTCATCAGGGAGATTCGGTTCACCTGGGCTGCTTACACATTACACTGTATAAGCTTGTGGCCTACTACTACTTTAAATCATGCACCTTTTTTTATAGCAGAAGAATAAAGACCTGATAGTGAGGAGCAGTATCTGGGGAGCTTTACACAAGTTGTGTGAGAAAGATGCCTGAGTGGGGGTAGGGGGGAGATCACCATGCTCTCTGTGTATCTGTTGCTGGCGTCAGCCGCCCCTATGGCTTCATCCATGCCTGCTCATTCACTGTGCAGTACAGAGAAATTCCAGGCGTACAGATGGAAGCCCTTAATTGAATCTCCACTCATGTAAGACTTGGTTCAGAGGTGCAGCAGGGTCTGACCCTGCTTTACACCCACTCTTAATATACAGAGCAAGCAGAAACACAGATGCAGACGGCAATGAAATGATGAAGAAACCTTTGTCGCCACTATCGTAACAGATGACAAGTACATTTTCCTCAGGGCCATTCTAGCTCTGTGATTCATGGTGTCCTGCTCGTGTGTACACATTCTTTAGACTACTACCATTCGGAAATAACCATAAGTAGAGATAATGATCATGACAAATTGTGATGCTAGTCTGGAGATTTGAAGCTTTCATTCTAGCTCAACCATCGACTAAGTCTCTTGTTTTTGCTATTAAACTACTAAAATTCTAGTTCTTGATCACTGTTCACATTGGCTGACATTTGTGGATAAAAATCATTTTTAAAAACATGCAATTTCAACTCCAATCTGTGGTCAAAAATGTTTAACAGCATCAAAAACAAGTTTCAGACATGATAATCCACTGTTAGTTAAAGATGCGAAGGATAAATAGATCCAACAGTGCTTAATAATGCTAATATTGTCATGTGCTCTGCAGACTATTTTCAGCATCTCATTGACATGCACTTCCTTTGGTTTAATATTGGCAAAGAAGGTTCCAATATATTTATTTCTATTGGTGTGAACACAATGTGTTGGTAGAGAGCTAAAAGTAACATTTTAAGTATGTCTTGCTCACTGTTGACTTGTCAATTACAATACAAGAAGGGATAATATCAGTAATATTAACAAAATGGCAGCAAGACCATTACAGCCCAACCTCCTCAAATTCACCTTTTTATATCAGTTTTCTCACTTCAATACCGTACGAGGCCTCAAACAAATCTACAGGTCACAGTTCAGTCCTGGATGCCAGACCTCACTCTGTCGTCTCTTTTAGCTCTTTGGCCTTGCTCTGACCTAGTCATTACTGGTCTCAAATCTTTTCCCTCCTCCTGGCTCCCCGAGGCTGCAGTGACTTCAGAACAGCAGTCACTCCTCATCTCGTGTAGGCTGAAAAGGCATCTCCTCAAAAAGACACCTCATGTCGCCCTCTCCTTTCTGAATTATATCTAGCATCACATAATAACTCTGCTGGGAAATGTGACCGAAAGGCAGCAGGATTTATTCAGAAACAATAACCAGAAGGAGGGAACTTCTTTCGCTTGCAGATACAATATGCAGTGAAGTAAACGCGCACACAAGACACACATTTTTGCAGGCCTACACACTGTATGTAGACATAATTATGTGCTTACAGTTATGCTCAGAGCATAGTATTTTAAATTATTTATTAGAGATATAGTTTGACAAATTTTTAGTAAGTTCCAAAAAGACAAACTTTGATTCAAACACTGAGCAAACTATTTATACTAATAATTATAAGTGTGTGTGTGTGTGTGTGTGTCAACCTTCAGCTAATGCTGCAGACCCCTCTGAACCACCACTCTTCCTGTCAAATATAAATTAAGCATAACACGTTTCAATTCCTCAGAGCTTTCATCCCTGTATTGTTTGGTTTTTTTAAACTATATTTTTACATATGAAAGCGCCCTTACAATTATTTTTCCCTTGTTCTGATCCTCTCTTGTGTAATAGGCTGCTTGCTGCTGTCACAAAATGTCAATCTCACAGAAAAACATGATTAATTTCCCCCTCTGTTAAAGCTAAGAAGTTGTGGAAAAGCTGTATCCCACGTCCATACTAATTCTAAGCAGGTTTTGAGTATATATTTCTGTTCACAATGGAAAAGAGACAAAACTAAATATACTCAAAAGTCAGTATGCATACTGAAAACATCTTGATTTTCCTACAATGCAAAGCACAAAGAAATCAGAGGAGGTAGTGGTGGTGCAACAGCTCATGGAAGAGCTTTGGAAAAACATTTGTCTTTTGAAAATTGCATGTTACATCTTTCCCTGTTAGTGCACAAAAGAGAGTACATTGAATTATTTTATACTAACTGCAAAAACGTATGCTATGGGCGCTATTACACCTCACCCGTTTGGTTTAGCTCATTTGGGCTGGTGAGAAAGTTGTCAGTCGAACTCTGGTTCGAACCAAACAATGGGATCCCCTGAAAAGGTGAGTTCAGGTCTTGTTCCAAGTGAACTCTGACATTTTTGTGGTGTGAAAGCAAAGCAGACCTATCAAAGGATTTTGTGATAGTAGATAGGTGATTTTAGCATGAATTCATAATCAGTTAATTCTCTATGTGAACACCAGAGAAGACTAACAAATACATAAGGTTCAGTAAAGAGCTCTATGATTTGTTTCGTTCTCTGAAATTTGATTTCCCACGCGGGCCTCATGTTAAATCATTTATTCTTTCTGTCACTGCACAGAGCTACTCTGACACCTCGTTGACAGCTGTACTACTATTTTCTAATTGTTTCAGGTCCTCTAATACCACTATACTGCTGAACTTGTTTGGTAATTCCCAAAAGCAGGACTTGAAGCTCCATGTTGTGAAATTCTTCTTTTTACTCTTTGGTAACATTTTTGTGAATGAAACTTGCCCACTAAAGGAGCAGAACAGGCAGCCTTATATGACAATTTTAAAGGGTGTTGATTATATGAATGATGAAATCTCACCCATGCGCACCTCCTCATGAACATGTGGCATTCATCAGGCTGCAACGAGCGATTTACAACAAGTTTGTCCAGTTAAGAGAATTTGCTTAATCCAAATAAGAACACTACAAGCACATCTCACAGAAAAAAGACGAAAATGTTGAAGCCATGATTGACTCTAATGTTTCTATAGTGTGTAAATTGCCATTGGCGTAACAACACAACTGCTGTAAAATGAAATGAGCATTTCACCACCTATACTGGTGTAGCTGCTACAGTGCTGTGTATACCGCTGCGGGTTGGCATCAGTATTTATGAATGGTTACTGTATGTATTTTCCTTGTGGGAGGAGGGGGTGGGTGGGGGTGTTATGAGTTTGTCACGAGTGCCATGTTGGCCTTCCTTTGCAAAGAAATATTACTAATTCATCTGATTACATACATTTATACACACACTTTAAGGCGCACTTTAAAATTTTATTTTGAGCCTTATGTCCATAAAACACAACTATAAATTTATATATTTGTGTCTTTCACATAGATATATCCCTGGATATATATCGCAGGGAGAAATGAGGTGGATGTCAGGACACAGAGCCTTGTCTGTTCGTGTGTTTGTGTGTAAACTGGGAGCATCACATAGAAGCAAGCAAGACTCTCAGGTGTGAAATTAATCAATTACATCACGTTCAGTCTTTAATTAGTAATTGCAGCAATTAACAATATCATTGCTTTTAAATGAAAGTGTTTGAATGTTTTTTTTACACACTGGTGGGTAAATGATAATCCTACACAGCATCAACCCTGTAGGGTCTGTGTAATGCTTACAGAGTAGCTGTAAGCCCAAATGGATATGTGACATTCAGTGCACACCAGATTGTTGTGTCGCACTACCAGTTGCAGTACTCATTCAGTCATTTGGGCTGGAGCGAAATGCCTGAAATCATGATAAAAAGCTCAAAAAGTAATGTGGTGTCTGTTGCTCCTCTTTAAATAGCTCAGGGGTAGAACAGTGAAACAGAGACAACAGATACATACGCACTACTGAGATTGGTGACTGAAACTGTGGTGAATACAACATTACGGTATTTAGTTCAAACACAACACAGCATCTGCAAAGGAAAAGCTTGAAGCTCTAGCTGTGAATTCATTCACAACTCCTTGTAAGGGTCATTAAAAATTCAACATTTTAAGAAAAATCAAAGTTAGTGTACTTCTCCACCACTCATGCATACCAGCGGGCATACCAAATGATTTCCATAAGTAATACAACCGACTGTACTGTAAGTGCCTGATTCATCATCCGGGCATTAAAGTTGCATGCATCCGAAATGAGAAGGTCACAATCAGATTTGCCTTATATAAAACATCATAAGAGGCTGTGGAGCATTAATCGAGGCTTGGCTAGTACTGTATGACAAAAATAGGTGATGTAAAATATCAGGAGCCGGTAGACAACAGCAACAGCACAGAGGAGGGGTATCATTTACCTTTAGAGGAGTTAATCAGCATGCGTATGACACAAATGAGCTATCAGACTGAAATACAGTAATTGACTTCTAAATAAAAAGGGGGTGTACACATAATCCCAGATAATGAGATGGTGTGTAGATGCAGTTAAATTGTTCTTGAGCTGTGGCTGCATACTGAGACTGTCACTGAAACCATAATGCTGCCTTGGACTCCAAACTAAACAGTATTATTATTTTTTTATTTTTGGGAAGTGAAGGTACATTATGTGATATAACCTCAGCTCCTTTGCAGATTGAACAAGGGGTGAGTGAGAGTGAAAGAAAGAGAGCGTGACATTTTCTGTACACTGTCATTAGTTTCAGGACAGCTTTCTTTGAACAAAGCCAAGGTCAGACTCAAAGAGTAAAGGCAAGCAGATCAAATCAAAAGCAGGTTTCGGCCGTTGGTGTTATCATAGAGGCATTGACATAACACTGACATAAATTGGAAAAGCTGCACCAGAAATTCTGTTGTCCAAAAATAGAAAACAATCTGAAAACCCCTTTCTAAAATTATACCTGAGAAATGTATGATCAGACCAAGAAGAAATCATTCTTTCTTCACTCTTTGTTTGGACTCACAGGGGTGATTAATTGAAATTGCACCCAGGGATGAAAACATTTTAATTGACATCTCCTGGCAAACTGGAGAAGCTGTGCTGGAGACTCACTACATAACACACATAGTTTTATTACTTTATGTTTAGCATGCTAATGATTTCAAAAATGCATAATGATCCCAATAAATTACAGCAGCTGTGGTGATGTTTAACTACAATCATAATTCATCTCTGCTTCCTCCTTAATACTGTGTAATCAGCTGCTGCCATTCAGCATTTTGCTGGCCTTCCCCAAAGCAAAGCAGCCACCCACTGTTTAACTCTCATACTTTCCACCCGCATTTCTTTTCATCAAAAGAACTGCTCATGAGCTGCATTCAGATTTAAAATGTATGTGTACTTTAATGGCAAAAATGTCAGCGTGGAGCATTTTTTTAAAAAGATGAGCAGGCTGAGGCAATATTCATCTAAGTGCTTCACCCCAAATCATAGCTCAGTTTTATTCGGAAACATATCAATACAGGAAAAAGATGCTTTGAAATTATCTCAGGATAGGTGGAAATAGATTATTTATGTAGGAATACATAATTCATACCTGCTGAATATCAGAGGGAAAGTTATATTGGAAGCATCATGCAGTTAGGTGGTTAGGTCTTTCAGGGAAAGATGTTATTATTTCATACTTGGTTGGTTGGCTGTCACAGTCCATTAAGTCTCCCTTTCATTCTCCCCAGGACTTCTTTCAATATGCAATCACTCATTTCACGTGCAAAACAGCTGGGAGATGTTTGTGTCTGCAGTGCAAACATGTTGTAAGATAAGATAGCATGGAGACACTGGGAAATTATGTACAGTAATGTGGCAGCGGAGAATTATTTTCATCAATCACTGTACTCTGTCAACTGTCCCCCACTTTAACCAGTAATTGATTGGTAAGCCCTGCCCTTAATTACTGTTTCTAAGGCTGTCAAGCTTACTGTTCTCGCATGGCACATATGCAGTTTACAGTAATGATGGCAGATTTAAGTTATTTTTTAAAGTATCGATTTCAGACAGACGTAGACAAAAGCCGGCTTCTTCTTTCTAGCGACCGTCAATTTTTGCAGCTCCCAAGCAAAAAGTCAGCATCCTCACCGGGTGATGATCCATGTAGAAGACATGAAAATAAAGACACAGCATTGTTCTTGTATTGCAGTGTAGAATTAATTAAGATCAGACAGTATCTAGTACTATTACTTTTAACGTTACAAGAGAAAAGGCTTTTAGGATACGGACTAACCGATGTATTTGGCGAACATAATGCTATCTCGGATAGTTTGGCTGTTTGGAGTGTTAATTCCCCCAAATCCAATAAAGAGCAGGACAACGCCAGTAACGTTAGCCTAAACTATGATGAGTGAGGAAATACAACACAGTGGATGTGCTAGTCATGAATGGGGCTTTCTGTAACGTGATCTGTAACCCCACAAAATAATGTATTATGAATTTCTCCCAGACTTGGAAGTAACGCTGGGTTGCTACTATAGTTAGTAAGCTAGTTAGCCGGACATGCTAACCTATGTGGCTTACTTCAGAGAAGACAAACTGTTCAATCCATTCTTTACATTTGTGAGGGGCATATAAATAAAAAATAAACCGCCATCCAAAGTTTTTATGTACTGAGTTGCACTCTTACAACACCATCTGCACCGCTTCAACTTTCAGAGGAATCCAAAGCTTGACAGGCCTGCTGTGCCTAGTTAGTGTGCCAGTTGCTAAACTAAGATTGGACAATCGATGTTCAAGGGAGGGGTTTAGCAAACGTTTAATTTGGTAACGAGGCTCTTTGGCACTTCAACAATTATCAAGACAAAAATGGAGACATGCAATTTCCTGGTGGTTAGCCAATTGTTACCACTGAGAGCATAAAGTTGACTCACTTAAACAGGAAGAGACTGAACCTGGGGCTGTTCATTTAACACTTATCTACAGCAGCAGTAACTTTCTCCACTATCAGTAACAGCTTTGGTTTGATTATGGGGTGGTTGAAAAAAGCAAACTCTGCTTTTTTTCTGCCAAAGCAAACTCCCTACCAAAATGCAGCACATTGTGTTTGTTCTGAATGTTCATGCCTCCAGTATTCTGTGTTCTCTCTACATGAGGTAGATCCATAAAATGAGAGTAATGACGTGGCCCTGCTGTGAAGATCCTGACCTTTCCTTCAACCCAGCAGTGAAAATAATCTATTAATCATAAAGCATCTTCATCGCTTTATGGCTTTCTGTATGTTTTCCTCATTAACAGGGTCTACTTTTTAACGTTGCTTACTGGCCCTTTGTAGCCTGTAAATGTTTGATTTATCTGTACGATGATAGAACATGAAGGGATAAAATGTGCAGGTAAAAAAAAATATGAACAATACTGAAAAGGCTTCAAATCCTCAAATAGCTCTTCATAGAAAGCTGCTGAAAATAGACCTAACAAAGACAGATTCGCCTGCTTTTCAACTGTTTAAAGTATTGATGTTTCTTGTGCATACAGTTGTAATTGGTTTAAAGTGATAGTTATTTTCCTGACCTGTTTACAACACTGCAGGCTCATGAATGTGGAAGAAGGCTGAAAATTGTAAGCTGTTGCATGTTTTCACTATGTCAAGCCTACAGCATTCATATAAAACCGACTGCTGAAAAAGCAGACAAAAGACCAGAGGGGAAATTAACTCCTACAGATGAAAAGGCTGGTATGCCATTATTACACTCTTCAAATAAGCCTCCACTAGATATTTATTTTTAAAAAGGGACAGTCTGGGCATGAAGAATACACAGTGTGTGACATGCAAGTTCCTGCTTTATTTTGACAGGCTGTTCTTTTGTGTATTTATGTTCTTGTTTTACTTCCTGGCTTTGTTCTTTTCCCGCCTGTTTTCTTGTCCCACCTGTGTGTAATTTAGTCACGTTATGCCTGTGAGCCTTATCGTTCCCGTTTTGCATATATACCTGTGTTCCACCTCTCTGTAGTTGCCAGTTCGTCTCATGTGTCTAGCGTTCCAGCGATCATTCTCCCCGTGTATTGGTTTCCCTGTGTATGATCTTGCTTGTGTTTTGGGATTACGTCTTTGCCTACTCCCTACTGGACTTGTGTGCTTGCGTGGACTGATCTTTGTGTACCAAACCTCTTAGAAAATAAACGTCTGCCTCTGGGTTGTGTGTTTGAGTGCTTTTCTTGGTTTTGGTCTGCTCCAGTTGCTACACAGTGAGATAACATGATTATGTAACTGATTTTTTTTATGCAATTGAGAACAAAGATGGTCCTGATATAGGCCTTGTGGTGTCTGCTGTTTCAAAAAGTGTGTTTAATAGGAATATAATCTTATCTGTGAACTATTCAACTTGCATTTCCATATCTGGCTAGTTTTTGTAAATAATTTTACAAATTATAAATAAATGCTGGTTGTAACCTGCATGAGAGTGCGTGGAGCTGAATGCATTAAACACATCTAACTTTAAAACCATCTACTCTGATTGTATTGACTTTCTGGCACTTATTGTATTGTCCTATCATTTGGCACCAAACTGTATTTGCCCGTCCTGTCCTATCCTGGTCTTGGTGCTGTGGGTAAATACAGATGGCTCTGTTTGTGTTGAGGCTGTCAACAACTCTCTCCATCCTCATCCTTTCACTCTCATCTGTCCCGTCTAACACAAGCAGAGATGAACAACCCTGTCAGGTAGAATGACTCAGAGCTGCGGCTTCACTGAATAAGTAATTGAGTAGGCTAATGAGAAATGCTGATGCCCTGTCATGAAAAGACAAAACCTCTGAATGGAGAATATGGAAACAGACCTATAACAGCTCATTTAAGAGTTAACTGTCCAGACATGTAAGTAATGGAAAGGAAATGCACATAGAGAGTGCTGTGTTAACATTCCTTCTGTGCCTTTTTCATACGCATGGGTGTCAAATGTTGCCTATAGTACATTTTTAAAAAGGTCTGTGCGTGCATGTACGTGTCTACATGCAGAAATGAGGAAAAGGCCAAGGCCAGTGGGTCACTGTGTACTGGATAAACAGAGCCTTAAGGGTTTTGCTGCCCTGTGTGGCAGATCTGTCAGCTGAAGCAAGGCTGAGACTGGCAAAATGCCCAGGATGGCTCTGGAGCCTGTCTACAAGACATCAAACTTGACCTCAACATCAGTTAGTAACAGAGGAACACACTGGCTCATGCCTTAACATCTGCCATTTTAATAATTTCGACTGACAGCCTGCACAAGGTGCAAAGATGTAGAAGATGTGATTAACAAGGCGAGTGGTTAAAGCACATGCCACATAACCACAGCGTCACCGGTTCGGTTCCGTCCGGTGACCTTTGCTGCATTTCATACCCCCTCTCTCACCATGTTTCCTGTCTGCCTCTGTCAAACTGTCCAACAAAGGTGAAAATGGCCATAAAATAATCTTAAAAAAATAACAAACCATTTCAGTAGTTGGTCTAGAAAAAGAAATGAATAAGTGAGTTAAAGTTACAAAATAATCTTATTGTCCAATTTTAAGGAGCTATCGGAAGTTATCTGAAACATCTCTCAATTCAGTCTATCCATCCATAATCTATACTGCTTATCCTCAGAGGGTCACGGGGGGCTGGAGCCAATCCCAGCTGACATTGGGCAAGAGCTCAATCACAGGGCTGACACATAGAGACAGACAAACATTAACACTCACTACAGGTAATTTAGAACCATCAATTAACCTAACCTGCATGTCTTTGGATGGTGGGAGGAAGCCGGAGTACTCGGAGAGAACCCACACGGACACGGGGAGAACATGAAAACTCCACACAGAAAGGCCCCAGCCACCCGATGGGTTCGGACGGAGAACCCTCTTGCTGTGAGGCGACAGTGCTAACCACTGCACCACCGTGCCGCCTTCAGCTCAGTCTATTTGAAAAGATAAAGATGAGATGGATGGGCAAAAAATCATCCATTGTGAACTCAATCTTCAAAACTCCAGGGACATTTGCCTGACTTCATTCACAGTCACCATTACAGAGTGACTCAGGGCACTGGAATATATTTCAACTCAGTAAAATTATCTATTACCTTACTGAAAGAGCTGCATTGTGAGGAGAAAGGTGTAGGGATGCTGGGGGAAAACAGGTGAACTGGAAGAGCAGCAGGAAATAAGTATGAAGGTAACGAGGTCATGGGGAACTGGAAGCAAACCAGACCCTTATTAAACCAGGTTATGACTCCTAGTTGTCATCTTCCACAAAAACTGTCAACATTATCCTGCGACCTGCAGTTATCCTACGACATTCTGTTGCTAGTAGCAACCACCACTGGCACAGTTCCATGGCAATTACAGTTTAACTGACATTTACATCCACCATTTTGTCAGATCTGTGACCAAACAAATATTGGTAAGAATAATTTATCTACTCTCCAAATGCCCTTGTTGAAGCTTTATCTGTAGGTACCCTTTTTATTTTAGCTGTTTTGTGATTGTTGTTTCTTAATTTAGTAAGATTTAGTTGACTGCTAAGTTAGCTATTCAACTAGCTCTCTGAGGATAACATTCTTAATCACTGTTAATTTCCTGTTGGGCTAACTGTTTTGTATTTTTGTCTTTTTATCTTTGCTGTTGTGGACTAACATTATGTGTAGAGCTGCAGCGATAAGCTGATCATTCAATTAGTCGATCGACAGAATATAGGCTACAATTCATATAATCGAAAATTCGTTTAAGTCATCTTTTAAGCAAAATGCAAAAACATTTCTGAGTCCATCTTATCACAAGTTCAAATTTTCTGGTTTTCTTCTTCCAAAAACAGCCCTGCGTTAAAACAGTGCAGGCGTTAGTGGGGGCATGTTGTTTGGTTTCACTGGTACCAAACTGACTACAGTACATGCATAGTCATGGCAGAAGAAACATACTATACTGGCACCAAAGTCCTCGGCTCCAGCTGAGTGGTTTCAAACACTGGGGTATTCAACCATTCCCAGTTGTGAATATGAGTAACTGACTGCCCACAAAAGCTCCTGAAGGCTGACAGGGGTCTGCCTCCTTCACTGTGCTGCTGTCAGTGGCTGTAAACCTGGTTCCTGTGCACTGCTGCCAAGGTTTCTAGAAACACAAGAGCACATTATGTCCGTGAAGACTTTGTATCACCAGTGTAATGTAAAGTATTAAATTGATTTTGATTATTTCACTCAATAAGGGTTTTCACAATGATGAATAAATAATGCTGACAGTTTTTATGTTTATTATGATTATTTATATCCGTGAAGACTTTGTATCACCAGTGTAATGTAAAGTATTAAATTGATTTTGATTATTTCACTCAATAAGGGTTTTCACAATGATGAATAAATAATGCTGACAGTTTTTATGTTTATTATGATTATTTATATATATATATATATATATATATGTGTGTGTGTGTGTGTGAATTATGTTGATTATTACTCCACCTTTCTTTCAATCAGTTATATTAAAGAAAAATGTTTTCACAGATGGCTCCATGCTCCAATGCATTTCTATTTAGGGATCCTTGATTTAAAAAGATTTGCAAGCATTTGGCTCAGTCTGGCCCGCAAAACAGCCATTGGCAGCAAAGATAATGCTCTGAACCATTTAATAGCAGTTGCACAGAAAATGGCAAAGTAGATAGCGTAGGCACCAGACAAACCATAAGCAGCCAGACACTGAGAAGGGGGAGGAGAGGAATAGCCTACCACTTCAGCTGCTAATGAAAACAAACCAGATGTCACACAACAGATGCACAATAACACGTTTTCTATGCAGCCAAAATCAATTGACATATTCATATGTATTATTATGCAAAGCACAAATAACACAATATGCCACAAGGTCTTGGTCCAATCAAATATGGATGTGAAATATAGTGTCAATTAACTGCCAAAAATAAAATAAAATTAAATAAGTAACAATGAAAAATGCACGTTGTACAGTTAAAGTTTAAGTTGTGTTATTATGCTTCTTTTTTTGTATCAATCACAGTCCTTGCTCTAGATTCTGACACAAAATCATACAAAAGTACAGTATGTTCAAATAAGACATGGCTTAATAAACTACAACAAACCTAAAGCCTAATAAACTTTGAAAGGATAACTACATCAAAACAATTTACTAAAAGACCACTACAATATTACCATACAGTAGGAGGGAAATAAGTAGGCTACCATAAAGTACATCAACAAACAGTTTAAGTCCCATTAGCAAAATTATGGAAATATAGGCTATTGATTTTCCAGTTAGGGAAAGTAAATGTATTCTATACATCTTGATTAACATTGTTCAGACGTATAAGAAATCTAAAATTGTCAAAGCGCCTTATGAACTTGTTGACCGGCCACGCCCATGTAGCTAATCAATGGACAAATGTAATAAAAAGTTCGGACGAGACAAACATCTTGCGAAAAGGAGGAGAGATGTCTCACCTGCGCAGCCATGAATGACAGATCCATACTGTTGCTCCGTTCAAGCCAACGCACTCAACGAAAGATGCAAATGTGCGTAGTTTTTTCTCTTATTCCCCGATAGAGCATTTGCCTTCTTGTTTTGTTTTGGGGTGGGTTTTTTTAACTCGGCATCCACAGCAAGTTGGCGGACTTCACGTGAGGAGCATGTCGAAGATGAGGAATCAAAATCAAACAAAGGAGGAGGAGGAGGAGGAGGAGGAGAAAATGAAGAGACGTAACAGAAAGCAGGAGCAGAAACTGCGCAGACGGAGAGATGAAGAGATGTGGATGCGAGAGACTGCAAGAGGGTGAGGGAGGAGGAGGAGGGTGTGGAGCTGGACTGGAGGTGCAAGTCTCTCTCTCACTCTCCGTCTCTCTCGCTTTGTCTTTCATTCTGTGCGTTTTTCTGATTCTTTCTCTGCCTCTTTTTTTCTCATTTGCCTATTACTACTCAATCTTTTTAAAATCGTTTTTCTACCACTCTCTTCTCATTGAGATGTACACCATGTCTAGAGGTACATGCAGTGTAGATTTATGTGCATACACCCCCTCCACGTACTCTTGTGCACTTTTGATCTGAAGCTGTTTTTCATAGTTTGAGCAAGTCCTAGTTTGTGCCTATTATCATTACATTCAAATAACAGAGCATCTGGGGGGAGGGGTTTCTGGAAAAAAAAGTCTTTCCTATCCAGGTAGCTGAAAATGACCTATTTAAGGAATACATATTTTTGTATCAAAATATGAAATAATAGAAAGTATATTTATATTTATATTTATAACTGATTATATAACGTTTTAATTTGGGTTCATGTCATACAAATTGAGCATGGACATATGTCATTTCCGGCTCCCATCTTTGTTTTTGAATTAGGAAATAGATTAAGCGGGTTCAAATCTTATTTGTTTTGTTTTGTTACTATACTATACTATTTTTCACCCAGATGGTTAGAAGAGTCACAAGAGGCACAAACTTGTCCCTTACTCCCTGTAATAGCTATTATTTGTTGAGTATTTTATTTATTTATTTGCTTTTGATAGTGCTATCTTTGTTTGTTTTTTTGTAAGAATTGGACAGCACTAATAGGCACCTCTGGTTTGGAGGCAGGTATAGGGCCAGCATGATCCTGGAAGGGTCAAAGGAGCCATAGTTTCTCTGTTTCTTTCTTTGTTCCTTGCTTGTCATGGATTAATAAATCACAAAAAAGCAAACAATTTTGTATGGACAATATATTTCTTTTGCCTGTGTAAAATTAATTCCTATGGTGCATCATTGGCCTTTTGATATCAGGTTTGCTTGATTTTTATTACAGACAAATGGCTACTAGGTTCAATTCAGGGAAATCTCAATGCTACAGCATAAAAATACATTGTAGACGATTGTGTGCTTCCAACTTTGTGGCAAGAGTTTGGGGTTCGGATTTTTCGTGTTTCAGCATGAGCGCTCATGCAAAAAGCCAGGTCCATAAAGACATGGCTTTCCTATTTTGTGTGGAAGAACTTGACTGGCCTACGCAGAGCCCTGACATCAACCCTGTGGAACACCATTGGGATGAACTGACACTGTCAGCGAGCAGGGCTTATCACCCAACATCAGTTCCTGACCTCATTAATGCTCTTGTGGCTGAATGGGAGCAAATCTCTACGGAAGCCGAGAATGGCTGTGCTTGCAATTATTATTTTTTAATACCGTTATCTCTAGATCACAAGTTAATTTCGTTATCTCGAGAAAATGAGCTTTGTTATCTCGAGATAACGAGATAATCAACCCGTTATCACGAGAAAGCTTACTTCTAATGTTTATCAGAGATCAGGAGTGCCATGTCAGTAGGCATAGATGGCATCTTGACAACTGTAGCAACTGATTTAAGCTGAAAATGTCAGCTCAAGGAGTACCCATTATTGATCATGGCATCAGACTGTACTTCATTCAAGGTCTAACACAGCCAGAAATTGCATTATATCTTTCTGTTAGAGATAACATTCAGATCAGTCCGTGCCATTCAAGGAGAAGACTACAAGATAAATGAACCTATATAACGAGATAACGAAATAATTAACTCGTGATCTCAAGATAACAGCCTATACTAGTGTCTCTAAACTCAGCCAGGAACACAACAGGCGTGTGACTGATGTTCACAGGTAAAATGAATCTGTAGATGAACAAATATTGAAGCTGTAGGCATGTGCACTTGAGTGTTCGTCGTCCAGAGCCCTTCCGAGGCTTCATTGAAAACTTGTGACCTAAAACTAATGACACATTCTTGAATTAACTAGGCCTGCAGAATAATGGATGCTGCTATTATTCAGCGGAGCGTCTCTTCAAAAAGCCAATTAACAAGCTCTACTTACAGTATGAGGAGTGATTTCATTCAATGGTGACCCGGCCTTCACTGAATACTAAAATGCATTCCTTTGTTGAGTAACACCAGAGTCTACATACAAAGCGCTCAACAGAGGGCTTGTGGTCAGACAGCTTGCTCTTTTCATTTTCTTTGGGTCAAGTATCACAGACATATTTCAGACTATTTGTTAGTTAAGTTAGGTTATCTTAAAATCAATGTTTTTTCTCAAACAACAAAGATCTTTGTCCTTTCAGAAATAAACTAAATGTGTAGGATAATCAACATTTGGCAACAATTTAGGAGGGAAAATACCAGTAGGTCCTGGCTCATGTTAACATCCTTAGCTTGATCCCATGTTGCATTTTTGATAGTTTACCATAACCTCTGCCATGGGGGGGGGGGGGGGGGGTGAAGCAGATCTCCTAGATCAGCAAGTTAAGACTCCTTCCTCCTGTCTACTTTTTCGCTGAGCAGGCATACGCAACATTCAACATTCAGTCTAATCCTCCAGTGTGGGCGATTTCACTTCACTCCAGCTCACAGCTTCACTACCAGAGGGTGAACAAAGAACAAATCTTCAGAACATAAAGAGCACTTATATTATTACTCCTGCACACTTGTATTGATTTTAAATAGACAGCACATACACATAATTGTTACATTACATTGTCTGATTTGTCAAGGATCAGTACATTTGGTGATTTTAGGTTTCTATGGCCGTTTTGTAAATGAAAACACAATAAATTACTAGGATATTAGTTTAATGTAATGCCTGAGAGTTCCACATTTCCGTAGTTAACGCTCTTAAGTTTTAAGCACTCAATTAGCATTAATTAGCCCATAGGTCCACTGTTTTTCAACCAAGATCTCATTAAAATGTTGTTTCCTACCATTCAAAATCATGCATAGCACAACCTCAAACATACAGCTTCTCACACAGATTAAACACAGTCCAATAGGGAAGTCGTTGAGGCCTTTAAAAACAAGGATAAATGTCCTTTCCACAAACAGGAAGCTCGCAGGATCATCAGACACGTCCATATGTTTCCACCAGTAAAAGGAGGGCGAGATGCTTTATAGCATATACAGGTTTTATTGACATCTGTGCTCGAAAGCTGCAAGTTGTGCAAAATTAAATTCAAGTCAATTTAACCTCATGGAAAGCAAAGTTTGTGATCCTTTTTATTGGAAGAACAGATAGGCCCCTCTGACTAAACTGTGCACGTCCCATGTTTGAAAACAAGATTTATTATGGCCATTGAAGGACTCAACAATTTCCCCACTGGGTTGTGTTTCAGAGTCTGCAGCAGAGTGGTAAAAAACAGTAACATTATGCTTTACACGGTGGGAAAACGTTTTGATAAGC
This sequence comes from Maccullochella peelii, assembly GCA_002120245.1. Classification (NCBI taxonomy): domain Eukaryota; kingdom Metazoa; phylum Chordata; class Actinopteri; order Centrarchiformes; family Percichthyidae; genus Maccullochella; species Maccullochella peelii. Next base: position 85,641 of record LKNJ01000216.1, on the reverse strand, counting down.
CCTCATCTGAAAAACAGTAAACTTGTGCTTAAATGTGATGTTTCGGTTTCTGCAGACAAGGAATTTGATGTTGAATTCTTCATTAATATTGTGTCACTTTGAGGGCTGTCATATTTCTTAAAACCAGACGTTGGAACACTTCTCGAGTGAGTCAGTGATCCAGTTGGAAAAGCCGCACATATCCATTTCCCCAATGATGCTGTGATTTATTAGTAGCAGCATATTTAGGGATCGGGTTTACTGACAAAATTAGTTACAGAAATTAGATTGATTAATGATCCAATACTGGTGTAATGCATGGTGGAGTTACAGCGATGTTTTTTTAAATCATTGATCATTGAGCCAAACTTTTCCAAGAGTACTGAAAAGTACTCAAAATCAGGTGGTCCAAATGAAAATTACCAGTAAAACAATATGTTTTACTTTTTTTCTTTTCTTTTGTTTTTTGTTTTTTAAATAATGATATAGTAGTAAGAGAAGCATCTTTCAGACTTCAGGCATCACTTTGAAATATTTCATTTTATGACGGAATATTAGGACCAGGGTTAGGAAGAAAAAAATCCTTTTCGCAACCTTTTTCTTGTAATACCATGACTTTATTCTCAAAATATCATGACTTTTTCCCTGAAATATTGCAGCGTTGTCTTGTTAAATTACAACTTTATTCTAGGGGCACAATATAGTTTTTTCTCAGAAACTCCTTTTTTTTAACAATTGCCTTTATACTACTGTATTCTTTGAATTTACGTTGATAACATTTTTTTTTTTAAATTCAGCACTGTATGTTGAACCACTGTCTTAAAGTGAACATGTATCATGGCGTAAAACGTGAAAAACAGCACATTTCTTTGAATGGAGAAGAGTGTTGATCAGCTTTGCCTCACCTGTTGCCATTGCCAATGTGGTCTAACGTCATCACACCAGAAAATATTACATTCATGTTCATGTCGCCTGGGAAGTTGACATTTTTGCTGCATAGCTACCAACAAAAACAAGGCTTCAACAACAGCTTCACAGCCACACTAGAAGCTCCATCAAAATTGCATCTTAAACATACAGTAACATTCGGTTTAGCCTGATGTGCATCTCTGTGGCTCTCCAACTCTGTAACAATCCTTCGTCTGTTTTGCAACCTCTTTCATTCTGTTATGGACATGCCACTGGGCATTCACTGGCCCTGATTCACAGCAGCATAATCCCAGTAAAAAAATAGATTATTAACAAGCATCAAACTGTGTCTTGTCATATTGCAATATTCCAGGTTGATGGTAATGAGTTGGAATAATGCCATGCCACCTACTAGGCTGGGCTGCTCAACATTTATGAATGCCTGTGGTGTGACTGATGTGGTCTGTCACCCGGGTCTACATTGCCCAGAATGTGCGTGTTTGTATTTGTGTGATTTTACGTATTTATGTATGCTCTGTATGTGAGTGTACATGTGGGTTCTTGGGAGATCAGTCATGCTCTTTGATTAATCCTAAATATCCTTAATCTTGGGGGACTTTTGTTGTAATTTTGTCTGTGACAGCTGCATGTCAGAACCTATGAATAACATTACTGCTGTTGAAAACCAACTATAATCAATCAAAAAGCACAGTATCAAGCATCAAATAGGGGGATTTTGAGCCAAAACCACAAGGGAAACAATATGTAATGAGAACGACCCCCACATCCCTCCCACACACACACACACACCGGTTTATTATTTGTCAAAGATAAGATGAAAGAAAGAAGATATTAGTAAATTCAAGCTTCTCCTCCCACACTTTTGCACACAAACATATCACACTTTTCATGTCCTGTCTAAGCTCTTTTCTCAGCTTCGTGCGCTCACTATGCAGTATGTCTTAATTTGCCTCTTCTCAACTGATGCATATTGCCAACAAGGCAGGTGATTCATAATTAATGCTCAGCTGAATATATTGAAATTCATCGTGTGTGTTTGACCGTGAGCAACCCACAGGGATGCAGTCTTAACATTGCATTAGACACCATGTTTCTCCCCACATTCTGCGCTGCCTCTGAGTTCATATTCCAGACATTCAGTCAAGTTTCAGTCTCCCTTTGGACATTGATATCTTGTAAGTAGTTATTTTTTACTTGTACCTTACGCGACCAGAGTCATCTATCATCAAGGTGTCTTTTTTAGTTTCCACTTGGCCAAGTCAGTTTGTTTTTCCATCAGCCTACAATACGGATGAAGATGCCATCGTGATTATCCTCTCTGTGCATCTGTGCACCACATCTGCGCTGGCTAAATGAATGCATTTCAACCACATCACAGTCCAAAATTGCAATGGCCTCTCTGGCTTTGTTCCTCTGACAGTGGCTGTTATTGACCAGTCAGATGTGATAAAACACATTGGCACCAGATGTACAGTATGTGCTATTGTTCTGGATAAAAGTGTCTTTAACCCTTGGTGCTTTATTAGTTACTGTAACTTAAAAAGGTAACAGACAACATATATTCTATTCTAATATTCACACTGGGAATATAATGGAATCAGTATCAGCTTTCTTCCTTTTGTTTGTTGTACTTCAGCAGCACTGGCACAAAGGAATAACGCAAACACTTTTAAACATGCCTCTCCCCTTCTCTCCCTCTCTACCTAGTTTGCATGTTGTCATGGCTCTCTCTCCCTCTGTGTGTTTTTTTTTTCTCCTCTCTATGTGAATAGTGTTGTCCTCTTTTGTGTTTGCGTGGCCTGACCTCTTTCCAGGTCTCTTTGGTGGAGAGGAGGTGGTGTGGCTCAGATCTTACTTAGTGGGCGACATCTGAAGCTGCTCAGTTGTCCTCCCGGATCCATCTTCTTCACTTATGTTTTACAATCTACATTTTGTCATTATAATTGTATATATGCAGAGGTTTCAGAAGGCAGGACCTTGTCAGGGGCACTGCTGGGAACGAACCTGGCAGGCGGCGACAAACTCCTAAGTGTTCTGTTCCATGGATTCCCACCAAAAGCGCTGACACACGAAGGTCAGGGTGTGCCACACCAGGGTCCAACGGGAAGGAGTGACCCCACTGGAGAACCTGGGAGCACGAGTTGGCTAGTACAAAGGTGGTTAGTAGGGCAGGCACTGGGAGAAGGATGTTCAGAGTGGGACTGTTTTACCTTGTCCTCGATGGCCCAGGAAACCAAGCCGATGACACAGTGTGGGGAGTGGGTGTGGAGGTGGGGGGAGTTCTCGGCCTGGAATTGGCAGGACATGGCGTCGGGTTTGGTGTTCTTAGATCATGGGGGGTAAGAGAGAGAGAGAAGTTGAAATGGTTAAAGAAGACTCCTGGTTTTTGTGGTCAGTCCATGCCACGAACGGCCACTCTGCCCCCTTCAACCAGTGTCTCCTCTGATGTTGTGCCAGTTTGACCACAGAATCTCCCAATTCCCAATTGATGTATTTTTCCATAGCCGTGGTCTCAGGAGCTGACAGGAAGAAGGGCTGACCCTTAGGGGGAGCAGAACCAGGAAGGAGGTCAATGCTGCAGCCATAAGCCATGATCTAATCCTTTATATCCTACCTGTGTCATTTTACTTGTTTACAAAATGTAAAATCCATCAAGAAAATTAGTGTGTGTCATGAGTGAGAGTTCCCTGAGTCAAGAAAAATCTGAAGCATAAATTATCTGATTTTAAAAGATAAGGCCAGAGTTATTCTATAGTTTTGTTATTCAAGGAATCCCAATAATGAATAGAATAGTATAGTAGAATATGGTCAGATTTATGTTACTATCCCACAAGCAGTCAGTTCAATCTATCTAACTATCCTGAATATTCTTACTGCAGTTATCCTGACTAAATGTACCTGTAAGTAGTTTCAGGTTGTATGTAGAATCCAAAGAAAGCAGACACTTTGTGCCCTTTTCCACTCTGAAAGAAAACAAATCTGTGTAACACTATGAGCCTTGTGTGCCACGGCCAATGTGTTGTGCTTTAATGCTATCAGGCAACTTCTCAGGCATGGGGAAGATTACCAGTCACATCAAAAGATCCAGCTGCCAATCTCAACCTGATGAGACCAGAGGACTTTCTCCCTTTTACTTAAGAGATTCTCAGAGGTAATCTTCATGTATGTGTGACCAGAATACCATTACTTTTTTGTGTAACAGAATACAGTTTTTATAGGCTTTTTAAAATTGTATTATCACATTTTTCCATTTGAAATATATCTATGTTCAGTTGCAGAGCCCCTCTTATGCTTTTGGTGGCCCAAAGCAATGTGTTTGTGGCCCCAAAGCCACACATTACTCTCACCATAAATCATTTCATTATATGGAACTTCTTATCCCTTGTGATGCTTTACAAGGCGAATGTTTATACCATCCATGCACACCTTGCTGTCTATACTGTATATATCACTTAAGTTAGTGGTGGTGAAGCTGGCAAGTGTGTGTGTTCACTTTAGATGGAGGAGAAATCAGCACAGTGGTTTGACCCCTGTCCATTTATCCTTCAGCCCTCATTGCATCAGTCCTGCCAGAAACACTCCTTTTTCTGCAGCAACAACATCAAGGTCCCACATGTATAACCATGGCCTTTGACAGCTGGAATGGGGCCATGCACACACAACGCACACACGCAATGCACACACACACACACACACACACACACACCCAGTCAAAAATACACATAAATATACCTGACCTGAGTGAAATTGTGGTTTAAAACCCCTTTAAGCTTTCTTTTTTTCTGAAAAAGAAAAAGGAAATGGGTTGTGTTTATCACATCACATTAACTAAAATTAAACTACACAAAGAGAAAAGAGCAAGATACAATCAGTAGTATTGTGTTACTAAAAGAGAATCACATTCATTACAGTAGCTGGTGTGAAAGGGCTTCCATGGAAATTAAATCATTTTCTCTTACTAACTTCCAGAAAAAGGTTCAGCTGAATAGAGTGAAAGTGTCAAGTTCAGCCATTTGGGAGTAAACTAAAAGCTTTCTTTATTACAGTCTGCTTCAATTCTTTCCATATGTTCTTATTCTTAGTCACATTCTTAGCAGTGCTACTAATAACGACTTGAATGCGATCATATCTCTTATCCCAGATTCAGCCTTTGTTCGGCCTACAGTAGGTGAGTGGAGTGATAAAAATAGGCAGAGAATGATTTCTTATACTGGGTCTTATACTAGGTCTGATGAGTTGTAAAGCCCTGGGGTGAGAGGTCGCAGATCAGTCAGTGCACATAAAAGTGCTACCACATGCTGAAGTGTCACCATTACATCATCGTGAAGGATGTCAGTCACAGTTGGGTGACGATTTTGTAGAATTTATCCATTCCGTGTTGTTGTGACCAATATCACTATGGGTATATCATAAACAAATAGTGTAAAGCATATGATGAAACAACCTCTGGCAAACATACCATTCTTCACTTTAAAGCTTCCATATGTTTCCCTGGGATTCATAGCTCAGGTATAACTGCCGTGGGCAGCACAGAGGCAAACTCACAGAGAAAGCTTTAACTCTCTATCCACTGACCCAGTTTTCTCTACATCTGGGTGGGTTTTCTTTGGGTACCCTGGTTTGGGCCACACCAAATTCAACTATTATAACTTCAGGAACAAAGACCATGCCTGACTCTAATCCAATCTTCCATGTCTATGTGTGTTCAAACCCCTTCTCTTCCATCAAAACCTCTTTTCTGCTTCCTCTTCTCCTTCTCTCTCATTACAGGAACGATGGGAGTCCTCGCTACCACACCTCCCTGCTTATCATTGATCCCCATTCGACCCTACGATCATCCCTTGATGCTTGACCCTGTATCATCACACCCCTCAACCTTCATTCATCCCCCTTCCCACCTAATAATATACTAATTTGCCTACTTAAATTGCATGCTCAGTGTTAGTGAAAGACAATGTATGTTGAACCAAAGAACTGAAGAAATGGCACTGGAGTCCTCAAGACCAACTGGTGTGCTGTGGCTGCCTACTCGTCCTAAATTGTCCAAAATTGTTTAAATAGCGTCAAATACAGAGTACAAATTTCCTCTAGGGGATCAATAAAGTGTAACTCACCATGAATGCTGCTTAATAATCAATATTTATTGCCAAAGGGATATCAAACAACATGCACAGCACAACTGTCAATACAACCTTAGGCGATGTCTTCCTTTTGATCCACATCTTTTTAGTGTCATTCGGGTAATATCTGCGTCTTTTCCCCTGAAGTAATATTTAATACAACCTGAAATGTATCTGCTTCCATTAAATGCAAGGCTCATGACATCTTCACTCAGGGGATACCATGTGACACAGCAAAACTAATTTATTTATTTATTTATTTTTGGCCTGGCTCTCTTCCCATGTCCTCCATGTGCTCTCACCCATCCTAAATTTATGGAAATGAACTGCTTCTCCAAAATCTACTTCCATGATCACCTGATTAATTTTGAGCATGTCTGTCTGGGATATTCATCTTAGCCCAAGGCTCAACTCGCCCCATCCTCCACTATAAATGAAATTGACTTTCAAATGTCCTTCATTTTTATGCTGTTCCTCTTGGCACTGATTGCTTTGTCCTTTTGTGGTAATATATTCAAACCGAAGTGGACCAAAACAAATGATGAAAAAAAGCTTTTGCAACAGGTTTGGTTGCATCCACAGACACACAAACACACACTCTCTGCTCAGACAGTTTCTCATGCCTGAATGCCACGGGACACTGCCACTCTGCTGGGCCACTTGCCAGTGTGTGGAAATGTGCACGTTTGACTTTTAGCAGCAAGTGGAGGGCAAACTGTCCTGACCTTTTGTGGTATTCCCTCCCTCTGTGGATGTTGTACGTGTGTGTACAACGTGTTTTAGTACGAGATCAACACTGAACACTGGACAACCAAGACACCTTGGAGGCTCAGTTGGCTCAGGTGCATGTCATGTAGCTCGAATGTCTTGTGTGTGAATCCGGCCTTGGATCATTGTTGCATGTCATCCTCGCTTTCCTCTCTGAGTGACTTGCCTAACTCCTCTAGAAATAGTCGTCTCTTCTGGAGGTTTCTGTGGTGACATCCCGGTCACAAAAAACATTTTATGCCAAAACATCCAGCATGTTGTAAAAGACCATAAGTGGCCACTGTAAGATTTTTGTTTGGCAGCATTCTTTTACTAAAAGTTTTAAAACTGGTCATTTGGACTCGAACACCCCACAAGGGTTAAATCAACATCTTTCTGACGCAGAACATTATGACCTTCACTAAGCTAGAAGGTACTGCTGGACTATTGCATTATATTTGTACAAAAACAGAAAACCACAAATGGGCTGAGGTTGATTGAGATGTTTAGATTGAACCACTCCTATGGGTCAGATTTTGAAATTTGTCTTGCAACCAAGCTATTAACATTTCAATTAAATGTTTCAATTCAAAAGGCTTTATTGGCATGAAAGTTTCAAAAACAATGTTGCCAAAGCGTCAAAATACAATTTGTCCAAATATGTGGACAGTACACAATAACAACAATATGAACAGTATTTTTCTATGGCATATATGGGATTTTGTTTCAGAACATATAGTGATGTGTCACTGCCTGTGAATCAAACACACAACACACCCAAGTCAAAGGTCGCACTGAACCACAAATTGCATTCAAGGACAATGGGTGATTCATCTCTCTGATCAAATCTGCAACTGTAAATGTCATTTGCTGTTTTTTGAGTAGACGTCCATTTTGGTATCAATTTCTTTTATTACTCTGTGTGCAGTGAGGAATAAACCTGATGCAACCTGCTCAAGGTCGTTTTATAAGAGGCAGTATTTAATGATTTCATTTCATATAAACGCCTGTGAAAAGATCACACTGCTTCGCATCATTTCAAAAAGTTATTTAATTACATATTTAGCCATAAAACATTTGTTACAGTAATACAGTTAAGACATTCAATTTAATGGAGTGAAATGATTTGCTTGATATAGAAATCTGAAAACCTACAGAGAAAGGGACTATAGTCACAAAACTGTGAGATTAATTTGTATGTTGTTGCGATCATAGGCTTTCACAAAATAAAGACACAAGCTTGTAAGCACACCTACTAAAAAGAGCACAAAGTCACACAACCATGCTGCACATATTTGGAATTGCCATTTTTGTCCAAGCTAGAGAGGAATTGTATGAGACTGAATGGATACTAGATACAGTAGCTTAGTTTATTTTGGATTTTATAGTGCGACTGCAGTGCAACATCTATTTACCAAGTTGAACTGGACCCAAAAGCCTTGTGAGAACTTCCTTCACTCCTGCAGGCAACTCCATATTACCCTAACCAAACTGAATTTGGTGCATTACTGTCACGCTAATGTGACACGGTCCTAAAGGGGAAACAAGTGAAACTAGAAACAAGCTCCTGTTATAGAAAATAATGCAAAAATATTTAGCTTAAATTTAGCTTAAAGTATCTAGTGGGAGCAGAAAACCATGCATATTTCCTGTATAATCTTCATAGAATAACACCTTTTGTATGAATCAAACTCCCTCTGTGAGAAATAAGACACACGTATAGGTAGACTAGGTTAATGTCTAATGAGTACTTTGGTATGGGATTAACACATAACTCTAATCAGTGATATCGTGGAGCTGAGGCAACAGTGAAACCCCATTGAAGTTTCAACAACAACAAGTAATTGCTTGCCACATGTTTCCCTGTAGACTGTCATTAATTAAACACATTATCTTAACTTCACATCTTGACACTTGCTTCTAGAGAAGTCACAACCCTTGTGCTATAGTTTTGTCCCTTTTTATTCTATGGATTTAGCTTCACCCTCTAAATCATTGTGACAGCAGGATTAAAGCTGCTACAAACCATAAAGTAAATAAGATGAAATAAGCACAAAATCCTATCCCGACTCTTCATTTTTTTATGTTTTCTTCAATAAATGGGATTGTGTGAGCTCATGCTCTCTCACCTCAATCTCATGGAAACAGTATCTGAAAACAGTATAACAGCACTTGAATTTTCAGTATAAGTTGCTTTGTCCATCCTGATTATATAGATTATTAACTTTAATTTCAATTTTAAATCTCGTTTTACTCACAGGTATTTGAAGGTAACTTTATTTTAAGGAGTGAAATAGGAACAAAACATCACAACACCTTTTTATGAGTTGCAGCATTATTAGCAATGTAGGTGTAGAATTAGATGCATATCACTTTACATAAATTCTAGCAAAATATTTGCTACAAGGCAGTGTTCACCAGCGAGCCAGCCAGTTTATCCTGTGAACTCACACTTCTCTCACATCCTTTGTGATTTAATACAAATAACATGGCCTGTCCATCAGCTGGCACCCAAGAGGTCCTCGACAGCGCTGCTTTGACCTTATTGCCTGCTGTAAACCATAAACAGCAGCCATTTCTCGGAGCTATAACATGTACCTGCCAACACAGATCCACAATCCCCCGCTGTGCTGTCACCGGCAGCCCACGACTTAACCTTTCACTTCTCATTCTCCACAGCCCGCTCTCTTTCTCCCTTCCCGCATCTCATATTCATATTGCTGCATGAATATGCAATGGCACATCTATTGAACATCTGGAGGCGAGCAGTGACAGGTGCTAATGTGCCCACTCTTGAGCCAGTGCCCTTTGAATGGTATACAAGGACCTCCTCTGTTGCACAATGCATCATGATCCTGTCATAATTTCTGTTTGGTACGTGGAAAATCTTGTTTTATGTGTAAATCATCTAAAAAAACTAATTTTACACCGCATCGTGTTTGTGATGTTTTAAAATAGGATAGAAAAAGACAAAAGATAACAGCTGCTCATGAGAACTCTTATTACATTATTGAGGAAATATGTTTGCTTGGTGCTTCTTCAGTTTTAGGCTTCTTTCATGCTGCAGCCTGAATGTGTGTGTGTGTGTGTGTGTGTGTGTGCTCATGTGCATGACTGTGTGAGTGCTCGGGTCATTGATGGCAGGGGTCTTATCCTCCCCTTGAGCCTCCCCTTCAGCAGATTCGCTCTTTTAGCTGTTTTTGAAAAATATATAAATAACAATATATATAATTTGGAAATATATGACTCTTGAGTGAGTGACCTCTTTCACATTATTTTCACATTGTCATTTGATACATTGTTATCATAAAAATATCATTATAGCCAGTATAAGTTAAAGGATAAAAGTATAAATTATAGCATTGTTATTACTGATGCTAAACATTAATGTTCTAGCTAGTTGAGCTAGTGTAACAGCTTTATATATTGTTGGTTATTTTCATCTGTAACAATGCATCATATTTTATAAGCTCATCAAATGTTTTGAATGTAAAATTTGAATCTGCAAAGTAACTGTGGTGCAAAAAGTACAATAATTCCTGCTGAAATGTACTCAAGTAAATTACAAATACCTCAAAAGTGTTCAGTGTTTTACTACTGAATAATTCTGGGAAAATATAAATGCAGCTAAATACAGATATGTGTGTATTCAGCTAGATACATGTTTAGGTAATGCTGGGTGTGAAACTGTCCTTTAGGTTGCTGCTTCTTGCAATACAGTTTCCTCGCGCCTCCCAATGGTGCCACATAAAACCAGATTTCCTGTTTCATTTTCTTTATGATAGCATATTAACAGTGTGTTTTATTTGTGGACATAAAAGGCTCTCCAAAGACCCCTACTTCATGCTAGAATGCAAGGAAAGAGTTTAGGGGTCAGTGTGTGAATTGTAGGAGGATTTTCTTCTGATGATGTTTGTGGGCAGAAGCTGTGCTATTTAGCCTTCAATTAAGAATCCTTCAGCCTCAGATGTTGAGCCATTTATCTGCACCTCGGGGTCTCTTTTGTGCAGTAACTAAAACGCCACTTTCATAATGTGTGGCTGGTGGTTCCTCCGTGTTCCCTCCCTCTGATTTATCACATCAATCAGCCAGTTACTGTACGTATTGTTCTCGCAGTCACAGCAGCGACCCGGCTGAATGAGTTAGGATGCAATTGGGTGATGACGTCTGGAGGAAGCAGCTGAGGCCAGTAATGAGCTTGTATGTCAGGACTGTAATCTCATCTAGATGTAAATGTATTCTGGTAGACTAATTTATTCAAGTGTAACTTCATCAATTTATCCCTCATCTCGCTGTCAACGTATTGCAAAAGTCAGAAGTGGGGAGAAGGGACGCCCGATTCCACCATGAGATGAGATGGGTTTTTTCACTTCAAATACGAGATTGAGAAGCAGTGTGGCTTGTGTAAGGCTGTGTAATTGCTTCATATTTAATATAACAAGCATGTGGCCGGGTGGGTGAGTGTCTGCCTCAGACGAAAGGAGTGGTTGCGTGCCCCATGCTGGTGTTCTTGCTTTTATCCTTGTCGGCCTGTTTCCGGTATGCACTTCTCATGTTTGCTGCAGCAGTGCATGAAACGTGTCACCGGATGACTGTGGCCAAGTACTCACGGTGAACCTGTCTCACTGGCTTGTGTGTGTGTGTTGAGTGGTAGTGGGTTAGTCATGTAGAATCTGTCTTGTGAAATGAAGCTGAAATGAAAACATAACCTTTCCATACGCTGAAAGTCTGTTGGACTGTTGTTGTTCATTCGTTAGAAACACTGTTGCCTCATAGCAAGAGGGTCTTTCAAACCGTTCTGTGTGGAGTTTGCATGTTATATTTGTCTCTTTCTTACCAAGAGTTAGATAAGAAGGTTGAGAAAGATGAGAAGTTATGTGGTGTAGATATTTCTTGATGACTAATGGTTTATCCATCTGTCCAGTACTTCTGTGCAGCATGCCTGCTGGTTGCTTGGAAACCTCCAGGAAAACAAGACTCCAGGAAGTCACTGCACCCAGCTGCCAATAAATAGCTGAAGCATGTGACTCCCCTTAAAATCACAAGATGTTTGCGTACGGATTACTGAAGATACATTGTGGTAATCAGTGGGATTTAGAGGTGCAGGCAGACAGATTTTAAACTTTGGACAGAGCCAGGCTAACTTTTACCCCTCTGTCACTGTTTGCAGTCCTCATGCTAAGCTAAACTAAGCTAATTGCCTCTTGGTTTCATTGAGTGATATCGATCTTCTCATCTAATTCTCTGGCAGAAAGGAAAGAAGCATATTTACCAAACTGTTGAACTATTCCTTCCTAAAATAATGTGTTGTTAATCACATGGTGTAACTGATATGTCCAAGTTATTTTGATGCATTTACCATTAAAGAATTAATGAGACTTGTGAGAATGACCCTGTAGAGTTAACCAGGTAAAGAAAATGGATGGATGGATGGACTGTTGCATGTTGCTGCCAGAATTCCTAAAATATGAATCCTCACCACTGAAGTATTGATTTTGTGTTTTCTGTACTGTCACTATGCCGTCTGGGGACAATGATTCGATCACTGTGTAGTTTCACTGGAGGGCCTAATCTTGTAGACCAGATGAATGGTAAGTGGTCTCTAAAAGGCTGTCAGTGTTTATTAAATGATAGCTATCTGAAAAGGTCATCAACCTTGTCTGTTCACACACACACACACAAAACAACCAGTCCTCCCCCGCCATTCCCTAAAGCAAGGGAGACGTGCAGCATGAGACACAACATTGAGGGATAAAAAGACCAATGTCACTTGGTCAAGTAACAATTTAGCTGGTTAGATGGACAGTGAAGGTTGATCAGATATTGTATCAGTAAGTATAATACACTTTACCAAATGAGTTATCTGATTTAAAGTAGTCTGCTTTGTTTTCCTTTTTTTTATTATCACTGATTTATTCAGTATGATTTAGTTTTATGGCTCATTACTTTTGTTTTTTAGAAAAAAATAATCCAGAATTATTTTCCACTTGCAGTGCAGTTATTTAGTTTATTAGCTTTTTAATTACTGTGTAGGACTCTGGCTTCTCTCTCAACTTTATTTTAGTGAAAGCATATTTTGAGCTGTCCTCACCACAAGAGCACCCTCTTTGCTGTAAACGATGATTTAATGGTGCCCTCTTGCAGCAAGAAACACAGCAAAATCTCGATGCTTGGGAAGATGAAATGAAGGTGAAAGAAAATCAAGGCATCAGTTTAATCTGATCTGAAATTTTTATCAACTTCATTAGAACGTTTATATATTTTTGCACCTTTAATGATCTAGTATCTCGTAGGTCTTACCTAGGCACCAAAACATCATTTAACAGACAGTTCCCAGGTTAATTCCCCCTTAATGCTTCACAGCTACAAATGAAAATAAAGACATCAAACATTCATGAGCTCCAGCATCGTAGAGATTTACACGTTAATACAGACAGTAAATATGTCAGCAATACCAACTGTGCAACACCTGACCAATTTCTTAATGAGTCTACAAATGCACATGACCTTGTAGTCATTCCACTTTCTGTTTAACTGTCTGGTAAAATATGAGTCCATCATGAAATATGACCTTTGGAGTCGGTCATTTTCAAGTCTGTTCGTTTGACTCTACTGACAACATTAGAGGACACAATTATTCCATTAGCTTGGGCCACGAATGTGTCACCTTCTGGGGATGAACGGCTAATGTCTTGCATCTTCTTGTATACATGAATAAATCATAATCATTAGTTACACCCATTGCACGACCTTATCCAACCCTTGTAAAGAAACCAAATTATTATACATTTAATCTTGGATACTGTACTCTTGTGTGGATTTGGGAACAGAACTTGGAATAAGGAGGAAAGAAAAATGTTTGTCTTCATAAAAGCAGTCTGAAATGTAAAACATAACAGGAATAATACAGCTGTCTGGGCACTACTATAAAAAAGTGATATTTTGTGACATTGTCAATTTGGTGCCATGTTTATGTGGTGTTTTTTGAGGTTCTCTATGTGGTATTTGTTCATGCACCTTGGTCACCATTGGTCAGACTAACTATGCAGTTCTTCATCTGTTTAATCCAAACAAAACTATGTTGCTCTGAAGAACACAATTTCTCCTAGGTCAGTAGGATCGCCCTTCATTTTGTTCTTCAACTTTTAGATAAAACATGTTTTATTTCACAACACTGTGGTTGGTTCTTCAATTAACTCACTAAATCAATGAAACAAATAATCAGCTCTTGCAGTGCAGACTCTGTTCAAGCTATTTTCATGCTCATTGCATTATTCCCTGGTTTCTGTGTCAGTTGTTCAGTGTTTGGGTTCATGATTTTGGATTAAAAAAAACCTGATTACCTGCAGTTCAGCAGGGGGGCGGCTGAGTAAGCTGGTGTCTTGACATGATCACCTGCAAAGATGGACAACTACAATCTCCTCGGTATTATGGTTTAGTGTTAAACAATGCTGTGTAGAGACTAAACCTCAGTAAAATCACAGTTTAATGTTTTTTCCCCACACATCCCAGTGGACAGAAACACTCAGCTGTCATTGTAGTGTGTTATGTGTCATTTTTCAAATCCCTGCCTGAACTTTATTACTGAGAGTCAGAGATGAGATTTTGTTCTAAGTACCTGTTTGAATCAAACACTCACCCTGTTGAATATCAATGGAACCTGTCAGTGCCAAGTGGAGCAGACACCATTTGCAACAGACTGAATACAAATAATTTAAAGCTCTGAAAGGAATGTAATCAGTGAAGTAAGTCACCAAAATCTCATGCAAATAAATATCATTTTACTTTACATTATTGGTGTCTTGTCATATTGTATCTTCCGACTGTTTGTGTCCTTGACGGAAAAACATTTTTGTCTGGATGCTCTTTTTTTTGTTACCTCCTGTGTCAGCTAGGTGTCAGCAACTGACAGATTTTGGCGGGGTCACATAATTGAGCAGACAACAGTGAAATGTTGGGATGACCTCATACCTTATATTGCATGTCATATGACAGGGGTGGACAAAATAGCAGAAACACTTTACAATCTAATGCAAACCAATCAAAAAACAATGCAGCAGATGGCTGGTTTTATATCTTTAGTTAAGAATATGTTTAATTTTAGAGGCTTTTGTTTGTTTGTAGCTGTGTTTTGTTTAATTTAATATTGATTATACTGTATAATGTTCATTATACTGTATTTTGTAGTTGATTAATGACTATTGCATTGATTAAACTGATCCTTAATTAATGTATTGGATATACTGAATTCAATGAACATATTCAATTAGAACGGTTTTGAATATATGTCTTGTATTGTACATGTGCAGAATATCCTGAAATACTAATTGGCTTCACCCTCTCACTATCCATCAGCAGAGGGCAGTGTGTGTCTTCTCTCCATCTCTCTCCTCTCCTCTTTAAAACAGACTTGTCTCTGGAGCTGTGAAATTACTCTGGCGGCTCAAATGAAGACATCCCCTCTGTTCCTTGGCAGTCATCTGCATGCTTGTTTCGTCTGTCTCTGTATCCTACGCCTGTCCTTACAGCACCGTTTTAAAAACAAAGCAATCGTAGTTCTTTGTTTTCAGCCTGACAGGGGAAGGTGCTCTCTAGTCCAACGAGCAGACATCGACTGTGATGATTGTGATCCCATTAAAATGTGACTGTGTGCCAAAGCTGGACTGGACTGCTGCTGCTCAAACACCTGATGAGAGGACTCCTTTATTGCAACAATAAAGTATTGATGATAATTAGTCATGTCAGTATAGTATTTTTTTTTTATGTATTTCAAAGAATTAGTTTGGAGATGTTTTTATCTATTCTGTCTCACATAATATTTACCAAATATTATAACTATAATTTAACAGATGTATCTATTGTTTAGGCTTAAATTTAGCTTTACAGTTTAAGCTTTTCAAGTCAAGTTATATGATGGTTATTTGCGACGTAGCTGACCTGAAACATGCAGAACTTGAGCTGATGAAAGGACAAAGTTGACTGTTTTTATTAACCTTAACTTTGGCTGGTGAGCATGAGGCTTTCTCTGGTGAGGATATTAGCCTTGTTATCCCCGTTGCTGCCATTAAAAAAGCCTGCACAGAAACTTCAGGACAAATCATATGATTTTAGTTCTGACACATTCAGTGCTGATGCTCACCATGCTGATTTTACTGCATTTACGAGCCGAAACATGGTTCACTTTCTTAAGTAATTCATCGTTCTGTATGAGGAGTGTTGCTAGTTCTTCAAGCAAGGCTTACATCAGCCTGTCATTTTTATCTGCACTATAGTATGGATTTCTGCCATTTTTCAAGGCAATTTATCCCTCTGTTGTCATTCAAATTCAACTGATTACTCAGTTTTCTCTTTCATCAAAGCATTATACTGCATAAACCAATGTGGTTAATAAAACCTTCTCAAAATCGACTGGATGAACAGCTGAAAGCTTCGAGATTTTCAGGTTTTCACACATAAATAAAGAACCCTTTATACAGTTGTAACTGATGCTTGTAAATAACGTGATTTACTAATGCCTTATAATTCAGCTATAAGCTATCATGAAGAACAACTTTTGGGGTGCCGGGTTGTGAAAAAATCCTCCTCCAGCTTGACAACACTCCACTGGAGAGACTTTAATTAATGGCTTATAACTGATCTATAAAGCAACAGTAAATGATTTATTGACCCTTAATACAATCATTACAACTTATAAACCCTTTATAAAGTGTGCCTTTTTAAAGTGGGACCAAATTATTATATATTGATAATACATTTATATTGTAATGCTGTTATTATGCGTTGTTTTGCAAAGTCATAACCCCAAAGTAGACTAAAGACAGTACTCTTATGGTAAGTGTGCACATATGTTCCTTCCATGTGAAGACATCGCACCAGTGCAGAAATCATACAAACATAACATGCTCTTTGGATGTACCAGAGATGTGCTTCAAACAGCAGGAATGAGTGAATGTACATTCAGCAACGGCTGTGTGCCACCTCAACAACTGGACTGATTGAAGTGCACTGGGGTGTTTCAGCCCTTGAATACGACTGTGGGCTGGTTGGTGGCTTTTTTCTGCTTAAACCTCCCATCTACCCGGCCTTAATCATTTGGCCAGGGAGTCATCCATTCCTCTCCTCTGGGTACAAATCAGACTCAAAGTGAGAAGTATAGTAAGAGCAAAACCCATTCTGCTGAGCTTATCCACTACAGTCTAAGTAGTTAGCGAGCATTGATTTCACACCAGAACAAATCGGTCTTGTACTTTCTAACCAGCAGTCTTTGCAGTTTAATGCTGGAGTTCCAGTGCAAACATGCAAAGGAGGTTTTATTTGAATCAGTAGTTTCTCATACACGCTGTGCTCATAAACAGACATTTCACCCTAATAGTCAGTTTTCCAGAAGCCCCATGCTCTGCACTCTATCGATCAGCTCAGCAGTCTTTGTTTAGACAACAGTGACAGATACTGGGAGCTGAGTCGTCCAGTCTCAGCTTGAGACATCACAGCTGCCCCCCACACACACACACACACACACACACACACCCCTCACACCCCCCTCCACTTCTCCTCGGCCCACTAAAAAAACTGCTTGCTGTGATCTGTCCTTTTCCATGTAGGCATCCATTTCTTTATCTTTACTCCAAAGTTTGTCGCGTACATCCTTTTACAGTAAAATCATTCAATGGCATGACTCAGTGAAGTCAGATTTTATATATTTCATTAGTTGCGACTGATTGTTAGCTTATAAACACTGACATATATTGTATATTCTGTAAGTATAAACCCTAAAACTGGCAGCACGGTAAGCTGAGATGCATCGTGATGTCCATACCACAAATGAAAATCTTCCATCTTACTGTAATACTTTCCACTCGGATAACACAACACTTAGGGAGATCAGCCTGGATTTAAAAAGCAAAAGTTGGCTGACAATTGACATTGAGAGCTACTTAATCATGCCATTTCAACACCCAGCCTCGTTCACCTTAATAAAGCAGAATGTATTAAAACCAAGGTCAGTTTACCCTGAACACAGATGCCTCCTTGTAAGGAGAAGATGTTTCATTCACGGATTACTGTTTGCTAATTTAATGCCATAATGGTTTCACTTTTATTTTTATAATTTGTGGCATGAGCATTTAATTCTTTCTAAAATCAACATATCTACATTTTCTAAATACTTGTAAATGACTGAAAAATACAGTTTAGTGTCTTAGGTTACCAAACAGAGGTTCACAAAGTTTTATATTCTGTTCACTGTGTTGATAATGATGACCCACTTTCTAAGGTGACTACAAAGCACGTTTGCTCTGTCAAGTGAGCATCCTTGGCTTGTGTCCTAAATGCAAGACAAACTGCTTTGAAGCATCTACTGCTAATAAAGCAGTGTGAGTATAAGTGTGTGTGTGTGTGTTTTAGGGAAAGAGGAGATGGATGTGTGGGTGTGTTGTTTGCATGTGTTTTATGATCTTAATACAAACATAATGATACAAAAACAGTTTGGTTCTCACATAGTGAGGGGGAAACTAATGACTTTTTTCTAATTACTATACGCTGGTCAGGTTTTACCTTCTACTTTTTCAAATTGTGCGAAGATGTGAGACAGGTAAATTATTCACATCAAAGTTGTACTTAAATTTATATTACCCTCACTTTTTGTGGAAGGAAACATAGGATACTTTCATTTTTCAAAAGAACATGAAACAGTTTTTGGACATTATTGTGTCTAAGCTTCAGGCCTCGGCAGCGGTGGACTTACATCTAGGAGATGTGCTACTTACTGGAACATGTCATAGCTCTGATAATATTGATACAAGATAAAACAATCCACTACCACCCTGTTCAAATCCTTTTGAAAAGTATCTTCACTGCACCTCCTGTAGGCCTACCTTGCTAATCCTCTTCACCTCGCCAGTACAATAAGGTCTCCTGAGGATCCCAAACATTTGTGATCTTAAGCAGCCATCTTGGCTGACAGGTTGATCTCCAGCGTAACACGAACGAAAACATTTCCCATGCAAAAAAAAAAAAAGATTTGTAATCTCTAACAGTCAAGCTGAACCTGACAGTTTCACTTTCCTTTCTCAAGTTTTACATTTATATCAGGATTTGTCACAGCTTTCAAGCCTGTTCCCCGATTGTGATCACAGGATTTATTTCTCTGCATGAATAAATGTGAAGAAAGGCAGCTGGATATGTGCACCCTTTGTGACCGGAAATCTATATAGGACACATCTGTTGGGGAAATCCTCTCAGATCTCTAATTGAGGGAGGACTTTGTATTCAAGGAAGTCACGACATCAATACTCTGGAGTGAACTCTGACCTGGTTAGGTAGAAAATGTGTTTCCTGAGTTTTCTTCAACCTTTTGAACTTCACCTTTGACTGAGAGCACAGAAGGTATGACTCAGGTCTAATCTTGTCTCTTTTCTCAGTTTGAGTGTGTCAGAGGAATTGTCAGGATAAACCAAGATGTGTCCTGTCAACATTTTTCACTACCACCTGAGATTTCACCCCTAGATTCCCCACTCACATACACTTTTTTTTTTATCTCTGCCATGTTCAGTATATTCCAGGAGGTATTTGATGATTGCTGTATTTGACCTTCATGCTGTCTCCTCTCTCCCTTTAACCTGCTTTAGCTTCAGTTAGTGATTTCCTACATTTCCCAGAATGCCATTTGACAACCCAAGAGAATGTGCAATTGTGTGCATCCAGCTGCTGGCCCTATATGTGTCTAGGAAAAGAAAACAACAGTGACAGTGATATTAAGAGCAAGGCGGCGTGTTTTTTCCGAGAAAAACAATCACATCCCGGTCTATTGAGGAAAAAGAACTGACCATAAACTTTGTGTTTGTTCTGCAACTCCACTGTCACTGCTGGAAATATCTCATCGTCCATGACTAGTTATCTCAGAGAATACAAACCACTGACCCAGGAGTTCAAGGTACACAGATTTTAGTATAGTTAGATGAGAACTTCCTTTACCAATGTGTATTTTGATGGTAACTATACAGTATATTTCATATTTTAAAAAGTCCTTATGTTTGTGTTTAGATGGGACGAATTTAACACTATATATATTACCTGTCGTTACTTTTTACGCTGGCAGAGTGATATGCCATAAGTGAGAAGAGAGTGAAGAGATATCCATGATGGTCCAACTTTTGTAGCGGTCATTAAACTGCACCTGGAACTGGAATTTTCCTCTAAAGGAATAGTTTGACATTTTTGGAAATACTTGTACTAACTTTTTTACCAAAGAGTTAGATGAGATTGATATCACTCTCCTGTCTGTCCGATAAACACTAAGCTACAGCTAGCAGCCAGTTAGCATAGCTAGCCTTGTCTTGGCAAAAAAGAGAGCAAGCATATTTTACAAAATTTTGAACTACAAGTAAGTTTGTAAAAGAATATCAACTTCTATACTTCTTATACTACTGTTTAAAATGTATGCACTGTAAATGCATGTAATTAAAACAACAGAACATATAAAATAGCATTTGGCAGATTATGTGACACTGTAGTGGTATATACTTTTTGGTGCTGTTGATTTGTAAATTCTTACTCTTGACACAGTGTTCTGATTCAATTACAGCAAAACTTGTTATTGCCAAAAACAGATTACACATTTGACCCTTTTCCCAGTCGAGTTGAATTATTTCCACATTGGGTGTGATCATGCGTGAAGGGTGGTGTTTTGTAATGAAATAATCTGTATTCTGTTGATATGATTATTGAAAAAAAGCCAGTGAGTTTGTGTCCTACTGGAAACTATGCTTTGCAATGTGGCATTAAATTTTAATGTGCGCTGCTGCCACAGGTTGAATTGCCTTTTGAATAACAACAGAAGCAGCCTGATATTGTATGTCTTGTTGATTTGGTGGGGCTTGTGTGGTAGATGTATTAATCGCCCGCACAGCTTTTCTGTGAAACCATCAAAACGATGTCAGCTCAGCTAGATAGAGATGGAACGTCTGCGCGGACAATCTGCTCGGTTGAATCATCCATCTGCGATGCACCACAATCTCCTGCACATTGTTCACCAAGCATCTTTCAGCTTCAAAAGAGGGAATGATTTCGAAAGATGTGCTGGCTTGCTGGCTCCTGGATCCAGGTGAAACAATAGCTTAAAGCAGTCTTCTAGGCATGTGTGAATTTAAGCAGCTGGGGTTCCTCAAACAACACTGCGTTTTCTTGGTTCATTACCTAATCTATTATATTTAAAGAAAAAGTGGCGTCAAGCGGTTTTTAGTCTCATTTTTTCTCCTCCAACCGGATTATTCCAGTATGTTACCAGTCACAGAGTGGGAAATTATTCTGACACATATATGACCTAAAAGATACAAACCCAAAGGAGATGGAATAAAAATACATTTGTATGGGGCAATTTGGTGTCTGTGTCTTTGTCCTGCTAGCTTTGTGCTCCGACCGTTTTTCTCCATCCTTCAGATTGATTTGCAGCCAGACAGAGAAATATGTCTCGCAGGATGTAACGCTGTAGGCCCTTTTTTAAGGTTTGGTTTCTTCCTCCATCTTCTTCTTCAAGGCTCTGTTATAATCTCACACAGTCAGACGCAGGAGAATATACATTTTCAAAGATTTCAATGCTATTGAGTGAACCGTTTTTTATCTCAGAATTTATGATGCTGAAAGAGTCTTTCAAAATTGATGTATGTTGTCTTTAATGAATGTAGCTAATGTGCACCGATGCCAGAGCTGTTTTGCATGAAACTGAATTTATTACCATTGATCTCCATCCCTATACAACACATACCAATGAAATCAGTTTCCAGATGTATTTATTTAATGGTTTTTTTTAACCAAACTGCAGGCTGAAAAACTTTTAACCCTTCCATTTGTCACCCACAAGAGACTATTCAATGAGTTTAAATAGTTTAGCATACACATAAATAAAACATAAGAATAAGATTACATAGCTTTAGGAAAGATAAGTAAACAATAAGAATAAGAGGAAGAATCAACTTTTACATCAAATATGAATACATTCGTAAGACTTGTCCATGTGCTTACTAGGCTTTCATTTTCCTTATTCTGTTAAACAAGTAGGAGCACCTCACCCAAGAAAAAAAATGGCCGACTTTTTATTAACCAAGCCATGTAGTAGAAATCCAGTGTCATTATGAACGCAGAGCAGTGGATCAGGATACATGTTTTGCTGCACACTTCTTCCACTCTCCTGGCTGTGTGACAGGTGGCCTTATAAAGATACTCTCACTGGTTTGTGTTTTCCTTTCCTTCACCTCTCGACTGGTGAGGTTGAGACACTTTGATCTCAGGCACTTTCTAAAATCAAGAGGTTGTTGACTGACGAGCACAAACGTAATAGTTTACACATAATGTAGCCTGTTGTCTGTAGCCTTATATTCTCTGCATACTGTACATCATTGTTTATAGGCCTTTTCTCATCTCTTATAGCTTAATTTTTTTTAAAGGAATAGTTTGACATTTTGTAAAAATACGCTTATTCGTGGTTTTTTTGTGTTAGATGAGAATAATCAATATCACTCTAATATCTGTCTGTCTGTTTAAATATGAAGCTGCAGTCAGGAGACAATTAGCTTAGCATAAGGAGTTTAATTTGTACCAAAAAAAGCTTAAAATTGACATGTCATGGTTTGACAAGCGGCTGGACTTACCATCTTGTAAGTCTTGTCATCACCGTGAGGTTGCCAGGAAACCACCAGAGACTCCCAGTGTATTTCCCAAAATGTTGAACTATTCCTTTCAATGCAATTTAATTAAATTAATCTGTAACTCTCAGAGGTAACTGAGAATATTGTTACAGCTACATAAATAATTTTGCAGGCCTCTTGTACACGAATGAATGAAAAACAGAAAGTTCATCTCAGTTCAAACTGTCACATGACCTGACCTGATTCAATCTGTATGAGCTGACACATACTGTCCCAGATTCTGATCAACCTATAAATGTAGAAATGATCTTTGACACACTTTCTGCCTATGGTTTACCCTCAAGTACAAAAATGCTGCCTTATATACTGTATGCCAGTCCCAAGTCAAATAAAATTTAGTTTAAACCTGTTTCATCTCCCAGAGGGATGAAGTGTAAGATATCGAGGACAAATGACTCAGTTCAGTCAATCAAAGAGAAAAATGCCAAAAGTTACCAAGTAAATTTCATACATAACACATTCACAGTATTGTCCAGTGTGGGAAAACCCACGCCCATCTTATACTATAGAAAAGAATCAAAAAGTTGGCCCAGGTCTGGAAACAACTCAAATTCCACATGCCACACAGTCACAATTTAAGAACTCAAAAGTTTTGCATGTTGTTTAAGACAAAAGCAGGGTACTTTAATAAAATTACCCAATAAATGACCTTTCATCAATAAAAACAATATGACATTGAATTATACGTATATACAATAAGTGAAACCTTTCACAAAGTATATAACCTGATCATTTTATACATCATGGAAATATCCATTTCCTCATGTTTTAAGGCATACAGTCATTATGCACAAGTCTAAGTTTTTAATCAATTATGTAGAAACTGAGATCGATGCTGAAAAATGCAGACTATCCTAAGCTCTCAAGCTCAGTTATTCTATGTACACTAAATGTGCATGTTGGTATATTATGTAGTATATTATGTGTGTTATTGTAGAACTCAATGTCAACTTAAGCTGCTGCGTCTGGTTGAAGCCAATGAGTAAAACATCTTTTTTTTTCTCAGTTCTCCTGGGAAGATGCTCCTCAGCCTCCAGAGCTGAGACTTTGATAAATGTCCAAATCATTTTCTCACAAATGGATGCATCTTATTTCAGTGTTGATGACCCTGAATTGAAGTGATGCATTAAAATCCTGAATAATAAATGATAATCAAGCCATTTTGTACTAATATGTCTGATCTTCCACCATTTTATGTCAAGCACAATGTCAAGTACACACATTTACGGATAACATTTCAGCACTTTAAACTGACTTAATGCCATTTAAAGACACCATTTGTTTCTGTAAATGCACAATAAACAACTTAGAGTTATGTGAATGTAACCCACTTTCAGCTGATATAGTCTCCAATAAATAAAACACCATCCAAAGTCAGTTTTTAAAACAGTGAGAAATACAGTATAAATTATTTTATATGTCTCTTATATAAATGGATGTACGTTGTGGTTTAATGAGAAAAAATAATAAGCATCAATGCAGATACCTGTGTTTACCTTCTCTGTACATCTTCATCTTTTATCCTGTGTCAGCAAATCAGATCATTTCCATGTTTCAGTTAATAAGAACATCTGAAAAATATTTTCCAAAAGTGTCCACGTTCTCTCTGCAGTCTTTCATGTCCCTGTGTTGGTAAAAGCTGCCTCCTCTGAGCGTCTCTCATTAGCTTCATGCATTTATGTACAAGTCAAAAGTGACCAGGTATTCTGGATAATTCTACCTGTAAATGGGACAGGAACAAGCCAGTTTCCCATAGTCTTAGCTGTTTGAATTGATGCAGGATGGATGCCATATGGCGATCACATAGTCTTAGATCCAGTTCACCACCGGGGAAGTTCGGCCTCTTCCTCGCTCCTCCCATCTTCGTCTCCAAATCAGTCAACATACTGTAGCTGCAACGGCACAGATGAGCTCTGATCTGCCCAATGATGAAATACAATGAGAGTTCGAGACCTACAAGGTGGTGTAGATGTAGACAAAGATGATGACTACCAAGTTGAGAATGGTCCCAATGATGCCCAACATGGCCAAGATGCTCTCCTCCTTACTTTCCTTGTCTTGGATTCCCTTTTCCTCATCACTGTGGAGAGTGTTTACCATTTTCCCTGGAAAAGTCTGAAGTTTTCGTCTCAGACCAATCTGGAACAAGCAGATAAGAGAGAAAAGAAAAACATGTGTTGGTTACTGCAACTGGTTCATTTTCCCTTTGAAGATGGTCTTTGCACAGTGCATGGTGGACCGCGATAATGGCAATAAAACAAAAATAAAAGTAATCTGTTGGTGAAATGGTTGGTGAGGCAATAAAATAATAAAAAAGTAATAAACAACTCCTATGCTAATATGTGTTTTAAGAATATCCTATATTAAATTATCAGGACTGAGTTAGCAAAATCTGTTTTAGGGACTGTTTTATCCATAAATACAAGAAAATATGTGGGAAACTGTTCTGGTCCAGGGAACAGATTAAAAAATTGATTAAGAGTCAGTGCTTGGGATAAAAAAAAAAAACAACAGCAGGGGTGTGTGATGCTTGATGCTTTTGCCAAGTTCGGAGGAAGCTTTTACATTTTGTGTGTGAAAGACAGAAAAAAGTGCTTCAAAAGTAAGTCAATATGTTGTAATTCCATGCCCGATTTTATTAAATATCTTGATCTATATGTGAACATTCTGCTACTTGTTTAATATTTACAGGTCACATCAATTTAAAATGTTTGGCTGATTAACACAAAAGCATGTGAGGATCGGCAGAGGTGTCCCATAACCACCCCAACACACACGCGCACACACAAATACACACATTAGAACTGTAAACATGTGGGGTCTCCTGTCTCTGCGCTCTGCATGTTAAACGAGGTTCCCTATAAGCCTCTGTAAAGCTATGTTTTATTCAAGGATATGGGAAAGATTTTCCATCAAAAGTAAATTACTTTCTGCCGTTCCTTCAATAAAATATAGTCATCTCCTGAGTTTAAATGCGGAAAAAGGGAAGTCAGTGAACGCACGAGATATAGAATCTTGTGTTGAACGGCTTAAACTGTCTCATTAAGGTGAAATGAAGAATCAGACTGCTGGATGATTTAAATCAGTTTGCATTCGCAGGGGTTAAATAGATTCAACACTTTATATATAATCGGTTTAAAATGTTTTTTTTCTTTAATCCAGTTTTCATACAGGGCACTCAGTTTCTTGTCAAGAGGACACTGAGCTCATTGATAGGCAGGAATTTAGGCCATTTCACAATCCAAACCAAAGTCATGACTTGCATTAATCATGGCTGATCTATTTATACTACTACTTAACTTTTTTTTTTGTACTGTACGTCTAAATTCTGAAGGCTTTTGGCAAATTGTAAATCTTACTTTTTTTGTTTATTTTTTATGGGAGACTAAACTATGAAAAGCACTCAGACAGATATAATTCCCCCATTTTTTGCTATAATTTAAAAAAAATAGAGTGAGGTGTTGTTCAACTCCTGTGACACAAATAACCCAGGTTTAACACAATATATGAACACTACCATACCATACTCCATCTATTTTTCAGGTATTATGAATATGTTCTAAAGCCTGTATAACATGTAAGCAGTATACGCTGGATTTTTACTTTACATGGCTGTTTTGTTAATTTTGGCTTATTCTTATTGAGGTAGCACTTGTTTTCAAGCATAAAGTGAACTTCTGGTTATAACAGAACGAATGATTGCAACCATGATAACGGTGAACTTCTAAAAACAGACCAACTCTCCTCTCTGATTGACATGCTGGACATCAGAGGAATAGCCTTGGCAGCTCTCTGAGGCCCGGTGAGTGAAAAAAAGACGGCAGAAATTCCTGTACCAGACTCTATTCAGCTGTGGTATTTCTTCAACTGTGGGACTTTACAGGAGTGTGGGTATATTGATTTGTGTAGCCCAGGGTAGGGTATTAGAAAGTAGCTGTATGTTTTCAGCCCACAGGCGCAGCAGCTTTTGCAAGCTGGCATCCAAACACCTCTCAGGAGAAAAGCATTCCTTTTGCGGGTCAATGGGTTTTATACGCCGACTAGCAACAGTAAGGCATGTAAGCTAATGCAGACTAAATATAAATCTTCTAACAGAAGGAACTATTCCTCTTAGTAAAAAGCTTAGATGCAAGATAAACAACACTTTTCTGACTTCCAGCAAGAGTTTACAAAAAGACATTACCTGAAGTACTACCTGGGTACACATTGTACCTTTTAGAGTGAACTGAATAATAAAAACAATCCTGAGCTTATCTTTTAACACTCACTCAGAGGATATTCAGCATTTATTTGCCTTGTCATCTGGATTGCTTTTTGTTTACACTGTGCTCTCTGTGCTGAGTTCATGTGAAGAGGAATCATCCATCATGAAAAGTGTATCGAAAAATGTGGTGTTATCCACTCACATGATCCCAGATTCAAGTGCCTTCCTAAACATTTCTTTTTCCTGGTGATGAATCTAATTTCACAGAGTTGTTTACAGTAATTAACCTTGGCAAAGCCCTCATTATTAAGGCTAATTTGCTGGTGTCCTTTGCAATAATTGAAATTGATGTAACCTTTTGAAGGAGCTCTGCCAAAGTGGAGATTTTTATGTCACCGGTGCAGCACTTTCCCCCTTCTCTTTGACTCACTGATTGTGTTCTCGGACAGTTTGGCAGAGGAAAAAGGTCTTGGCAGAAATCACCACTTGCCAGGGATCGGTTACAGTACATCAAACTCTAGGTGTTGTCTTGCGTAGATGGATAACAAAGAGGGAGAATGTGAAGGAGATGAAACTGACTGAGTTGATCTCAATAAGATAAGTCATTTTAATAACTTCAACACAAGGCCAGTGCTGCAGCAGAAATGTTAGATTTTATGAGTCAAACTGAAGTCAAATCCTTGAAAATTTAAGTCAATTATGAAAGCACCACCAACGGCTTTTGGGCTTATAGCTTTTCATACAGTAAAAGTCAAAGGCCTTTTCAGGCCTGTTTATAAGGTTAGGAGCATCAAAGTGATTGTCCTTTCTAAAAGGCTAACATCCCGAACGGTGACTCTGAATGATAGCAGTGTCCAATCATCGACATGCATTATGTTTTTGACATATATAAAAACCCCATCAGGCTCTGTTTCTGTGTTAAAGCATGCCCTCCTCATCTGATCTGTAACAATGGGCTTTGATTGCCTCTCCTGGGGAGCAATATAAACAGGGCTTCCCTCAACCTGAATGGAAATCTTTGTGTGGAGCGCTGGATGTGCCCTCATGCATGAAGACGCCTGCTTGCTGCTGATATAAACAAGCGCTCAGCAAAAAAAAATAAAAAATGTGCCCGAGGATGTTGAGGGAGATGGAGTAGAAGTACTGTACTTAAGTACAATTTTGAGGTGCTTGTACTTTCCATTTTATGCTCTTTTATACTTTTACTTTCACAAAAAGAAAGATAGAGAAAAGTCATTAAAATTAATACAGATTTGTATAGCAGAACTTTGTTTTTTTGTGTAGGTTGGACTAAACTACCTAACTTATATAATGTAGCTCCACCTCAACCAGCTACAACAGTAAAATGCTACTTATGATGCATCAGTAACGATCTAATGATTTCATATATAATAATGTATCTGTCACAGGGGACATTTTACTGCAGAACAAGTACATTTTAATGATAATACTTTTACTTAAGTAGGATTTTGAATGCAGGACTTTTACTTTTAATGGAGCATGTTTACATACATGTATTAGTATTAGGACCTAAATACTTCTTCCATCACTGAGGGACGGTGGTGGTGAAGGAGGGTCCAGCCACTGCCAAAACCTGGGCGCTGAGGAAACAGCTATACCACTGAGTACAGCTGTGCATGACACACAGCAAACCTTCTGGACGCCTTCCAGCGCCTCCTCATCCAACGTCTCCAGCGTTCAACAGAGAGCGTTGTGTTTCAAGTGGCAGCTAGTGCTGGCATCCTGCAATGTGCCATAATCATTACCCACCCATAATGACTCCCTCTGTCTGTTTAACACTCAGGCTGGACAGTGTGTGGTAGGGATCAGAGCTGTCATAATCCAGGACAAGCTGGAAATAAACTGAAATATACTGACATAGCGTGAATACATATCAAATTGGATTATTAATCCAGTCAGGATACAGTACACAGTCTCCACTTCTCCACCTCTTATTGGTTAGTTATTTGACTGTGTGTTATTCTAAGGTACAGAGGATTTAGTTATCTCAGTATTGATTCCTGTTGTCACTCAAGAGCTCATTTCCAACGATTCCAACACTTTTACATCTTAACTTTTCCTTCCGTGATTAATCATGAGCAGGTTTGTCGCTGTCAGGATTCACATATGATACATGTATGATCTCCAGATCAACAATTTCTCATTCAAAATGAAAAGCATCTCCTTTTTCTCTTACAAGGCGAGCTCACACCTGGCTCTTCACTTGTGCAGCAACAGCCAGAAGCGTATTTATATAAAAAAGACCAGACAACGAGAGAGAGAGAGAGAAAGAGAAGGGGGTGATGCCATACCTGGGACAACAAATCCGGACACTCCTGCTACACCTAACAGAAGCTAACATCCTCAGATCAGATCACTGGAGAGTAAAACCTTTTGCCACTTGAATAATCCCGAGCATGTCAAATGACTCCAGATGCTAACAGAGTCTGACAGGCAGAGTCGCTTTTGGCATTGTTATAAAATGGAATTAAAGCAAGCAGCTCCCAACCTCTCCCGAGTGTGTATGTACACACACACACACACACACACACACACACACACACACACACAGGTTGACGCCCATCACACGCTGACACAGACACACACATTCAGAGCATCACATACAGGAACATACTGTCTAGCAACAATGCATTTATATAGAGAAATCAAAAAAAGCAGAAGAGAAGAAGAGAAGAGTTTCAAAATCATGAGATTTCACAGTTTTTAGTGAAATGAGGTGAGATGCGGAGTTTGACCCATTTTCCACAACCTGTACTCATTGTTCTGAGTGAGAGGAAAGTGGCAGATCTATTTTGGATCGTGGAAACATTTTTTTTTTATTGATCAAAAAAAAATCCTGCTAAAGACCCAACAGAAAAGTTCAGACATGCAGGAAGTCACAGCTTAAATTGACGGACACGGAATTTAAATTTGGCAGAAAAGAAGTGTTGCATATTATTTCAATAAATGCATTCCTGTGTATCATTTCCAGAAGATAGTCTAGTAGGTCTTTCCAAAAACAGGTTCGCAGAAGCTTTGTTTCAAATTCATTTTAACTTCATTACACTTAAGAAAACGACTGGTTGAGTCACGAGTGAATTGTTCCATATACAAAAACCTAAAGAGTGCCTTTCATTTAAGATCGTCCTGCTGTTAAAGTAAACCTAAAGTAAAGCAGAAAAGACAAAAAAGGAGGATGGTTTGATTGTAAGGTAACATTCATGGTGTCTCTGCTGTCTTAATCAATGATTCATACAAAGACAACTGAACCTGGAAATATCCCACATTTATAAAGAATACACCATGATGCATGACAAATTCATAGCTATACACACTGTCATGACATTTAAAAATGGCGAAAGATTCATTAAGTATTTGTTGACAGCTGCTCTGCACATGATGAGTTTAAAGAAAAAGCTCTGGATGTGGGATGACAATGGTACTTTAAAGACCTACCTTGCAAAGCATCAGGAATAACATAACATTGGACATGCTGGAGGGGGGCGCCTTTCCGTAGTGCACAGCCATCTCTGGCAACTAAGGTGAAAGTCGACCCCTCTCATCCTTCGGCTGTGGAGGGGCACAGGATCCAGAGAGGGATGGCTCGTCTTCCAATCGGTCCAATTTTAGGGCTCTCTTTGGATGTCGTACCCTGCAGAGCTCCAGCGTCTCCTCCCCGAATTTCATCTCACTAGTGGCCAAGTTCTAGCAGCCTCCACTTTCTCCTCCTCAGCCTTGTGAGAGCTGAAACTGTGCTGCCCACCTCCTCTCGGCTCTTTCTCTGTCTGTTTTGTGTGCCTCCCCACCTCTGCTTCTCTCTTCTCCCCCTCTTCTTCTTCTTCTTCTTCTTGTCTGTGTGGAAGGATGATGTCAAGTTGAAGAATGGAGTCAGTTGATGGGCAGATGCTGGTGGGAGGGTAACAAAGCTGTTTCATGAGTACATTTCCATCCTCCTTTGTCTTTATTCCGCAAAGCTTAAAAAAGAGAGAGATTTCAGTCTTGTCTCTCCTGCCAAGACTATCAACCCTTATTAAAGGCTCATCTCCTCTATCAAACTTTTATACTGCTCAGCAATGTAAAACATGTTTTACAGATGTCTTGGCTTTTAAATGTTTCATACTGAAATAAAAAAGGTAAAAAGGCACCCATGCTGAAGTGGCTTCCCCTGCTTGCTATACATGATGTGTAACCTAACATACCTTTTCTTGCGCTCCAGTGGGTGTGTATCCCTAACCAACTGAGCAGAGCGTGAACGCTGGACGGCTGCAAGACAGAGTGAGAGAGAGAGAGAGAGAGAGAGATGCTGTGAAGGAACCCGTCGCCTCACACTGACGCTGTCGTGGTTGCTTTTGCTCCACAGGCAAGAGGTATCCCCTTCTCCCTCTCTTCCGCGCATGTTAATGCACCCACGGTTGCCTGGCAACCGACTCAGGGGAGTCACACAGAGCCTGACGACAAGAGGCATTTGTGACAGAGGCTGTGATGAGGGGCGAGGGTCTCCGGAGGATTTTGTGTGTGTACGTATATGTGTGTATATATATATAATTATTGTGTGTTCACGTAAAATGTGTCAAGATGGCCAGCCATCAGTCAATGTGTTTGTGTGAGTGTGAGTGTGTGTGTGTGTGTGTGTGTGTGTGTGTGTGTGTGTGTGAGAAAGCGAGAGAGAGAGGTGTGCAACTTTCACGTGTTTTAATGCATAAAGTCGGGCAGACACATTATGGATTAAAGGCCTGGTGACACCAGCATTTAAAACGGCAACATTTTGCAGGAAATTCATTTCACTTTTTAACAGAATTGCTATGGTTAGTGGATTCTCGTGGGGAAAAAGTAAATAGTAGAAGTAAATAGCAGAGTTCTACTTTTGTGAAATTTGACCCAAAAATTGCACAAAGCCGTCTTGACCTTTGAGGGTATGGAGAGCCAAAGAGTCCAAAATGCTGTCATAGCGTGTTGCACCATTCACTTTTAACCCTCCTGTTAAAAACTGTTCCACAAAAGAGCAATCGTTTGCAGACAGTTGAATTTATTTTAATTGAATAAACGGTGATAAGTTATTATCCCGTTAGTAACCAAGCTAAGCTAACAAGCTAGCAAGGGTCTGACCATTGGCAAGGGACGATCAGTTGGATTTCTGGCATGTCGGAAATTTTAGTCGGTTGTCTTGTTTGAGCAATTCAACAGTCCAATTTCCCACATGGCTGCTGTCAAAAGATCCTTTATACAGTGTAGTGCGCTTTTACTTGCACTTGCTGATGTTATTCGAGTAGTATTTCACCTGTTGTTTCTTACTGTAGTCTTAACTTAGACTGTGCTGTTATAAAACTGAACTTCGCTTCAGAACGGGTGGACTATAGGCTATTGTCTGCATCTTCACATCCATCTGTGGCTCCGTATTTTTCTTTTTCTTTTTCTTATTCACCGTTCATATTACAATCATGCAAAGTAATACCAATGAGGTTTTTTTGTCAACATTGTTGAGCCGTTGTCTTTATTGGAATCGTCAAAGGACTAAAATGATTGGGGGTTAAAACATTTAGAATGAATTAACAAATACAGCAATAATAAAAATGTACGTCAGCCGAGCTTGAAACAAAAGTGTGTGTTTGTCAGAGCTGAGTTGTGTTGCTGGTGTTCTTCATTCTTTTCACAAACACACACTGGATTTCCTCATCATGCACATTCACAGTACAGAACTTCTTTATCGCGCCCTCGGACATGTGACACATCAGTGTCAGCAACCGTAGCTCGTAATGGATACACTGGTCAAACGTGAATATCCTCTGGGACATTTACTGTGCAATCCGACACCAGGACGAACCCTCCTCGAGTCAACCATCCCATCCCATCCTCTCCCTCCAATCCTGTTTTCTCACTTCACCTCAGCCAGGGGGAAGGACACAAGCTTTCAGTGTTTGAACTGCGAGCAGAAAGACTTATTTCTCTGTCTTTTAGAAGAAGTGACTCACCCAGGCCATGCCACCCATTTCTCATTTAAAGAAAAAAAGCAGTTTCACTACTTGAATATTTATAGTTATTCATCAGTTCACATTTGAGCCTTTGGCTTTCTGCAAGGGATATGTCTTTCCAGTAAAGAGGACAGAATAAATGTTACATCTTAATATGTTTTGTGATGATATGTTTTAGGGTCCCAGCTTGCTTGTGTTTTCATTACCATGGATAGTGAAGATGTTTTTAGTTTCCTGTGTTTCTTTCAGCATTTTACATTTCACAGACTCTTCACAGAAATTGAAAATATTAACAAAAGTAGTCTGATGTATTATTTAGATGCAGAGTGATATGGTTTATATTTCAGCAATGCTGGTAAAAAAAAAAAAAAAAAGTTTGCAAATAGATTTTCCTTTGAACAATATTTCATTATGTGGATGGGTTTGGCTGCTAATGAAAATGTTTAGAATGTGAAATAGCTGCCAACAAATTAGTTTAGGCTTGATGTTGCTTTGCGCATGAAATGACCTGGAATGGACAGCAATAAAAATGGAAATGTAAAGGAAACATTCCCTCCAAACTGAAACCACCAGTGTGCATAATTTTATTGCCGACTTTCAATCCCTCTCTGCCTCAAGATTAACTAACTTGGACTGCTGCTGCCTGCATGGGCATTTAGAAGAATTAATCAGGGTGTCCATCGAATTTGTTCTTGTTCCTGCAACCAAATCACAGAGTGTTTCTTCTACTGCATGGTGATCATCCTTTGGCTCACATCAATTTCCATTCAAACAAGCTAACATCACTCTCAGCACAGGCTTAGGCACTTGTATACTGAAGTAAATTGTTATTAAGCAATGTGTGTCTTTACTTTTTATACTGAACACAGAGTGAGCTGACTGTGCTGCATCCTACACTCACTTGAATGTCCCATTGTTAAAGCTGCACTAATCAATAGTCTTATGTTAACAATGGAGAAACTGACCATGTGTAATGTTAAGGGATCACTGGTAGTGATGAACCCCAAGAGAATGATCACTTTGGAGCTGTTTCACTTAGCACTACGAAGGATTTTAGCATCTTTTCGCTATTTGTTTTGGTTCTACAGCCCGCAGCTTTACTGTTTTATTCTAGTCTCATGTCTTTCAACAACTTTGTCTCCAGCAGAACCAGGCTGCTCAGATAAACTGACCGTAACACACCTGCCCAGCATCAAACAGCAAACAGACAAAGTACTAGTTGGTGGAGCATTTAGCAGCTAAAGGCCCAAATATTTTCCCAAGGAGTTGATGGAGACCAAAAGAGAGATAAAAGGAAAGTGTATATTAGACTCACATTTGTCAGGTGGCCAGAAACACAACTCCAAATTAATTCTAATGTCGCTCTGTGTCTTCTGGATGTGTGAATAGGTAACTTTTTGTTAACACATTAGCCAAAACAAAAACAACCTATAAGGTGCAGCCAGCAATAGGTTTACAGTTTGCTTTGCTGCACCCAGTTGGCAAAAAAATAATTAATTCAGGTTTAACCTTATAAACATGAATTTGGCAGAGGGGTATTACAGAAATATCTTTCATGTAATGTAAGCTGAAAAGAGCGCTAAGAGGGTGTCAGATTTCAAACTCTGAAAGCCTTGAGTTTACTTTAATTAATTTCACAGGGTAAGCTACTCTAGCACACCTTTCATGAGGTAAATCTAAAGGCCTTGCAAATTGGTGAGAGAGAATATCTCACCCACACAAGCTCCAGGTATTAGTGTTTTGTTTTAAATTCAAGGGCACAGCTAATGGAATATGAGGGTCTTCACAATCAAGATTAGTGGAGAAGTAATCAGCAATTAATGCTTCTGGTTTTCCTCTTCACATCTGCTCTTTTTAGTGTTTTTTTATTCGCTCATTCAACCTGAGCTTTCTAATTTGTCCTTCAGAGGACGCAGCTCAATAATGCCACCTCATTAATTATTGAGAGGCCAGAAAGTCGTGCCCTATTCGAACAAAGTTTACAACAAAGACTGCACTCAACACACTGGATGTCAGCAGACATCAAGGCCCTAAATGTCTGTTGGTTTCAGAAGAAATGTACGAAAAAGTTTAGTCCGGTAAACATCTTGTATTGGTGTCAGGAAACCTTGAAAAAACATCAAACACTTTCTGAAAGTTTGAGAAACCACAAAGTGTTGGTCGGTCTTGAAAGAAAGCAGGCAAGCAGCACAGGCTTTTTTTTCTTTTTTTGTGGGGGTACAGAGACATGGCTGAAAGTTAAGTGGGATCCTGAGAGTGGTTGCATGAGGCTAAGGAGTAAGGCAGTGTCATGGCTGCCATTAATCCTAATTAGCAGAGAACATGACAGCAGCATATGGGTGTCCTCCAGTCAGAGAGCCAGACGGCTGCTCTCCCAGTCCTGTTCCTGTCACTAATAGAGATGCCAAGACAAGGGAAATTCAAACTTTGAAAGATGTGTTATTCCTTCATTCTCTCTGGGAGAGATTGATGGGTCAAAAGCAGAGCCTGGACAATGTAAAAGCATTCCTGTTGATCCTTTAGTAATGGGATCCTAGTAACCTGATATTGGTGCTGTGTGTGGGCTAGAGAATGTAAAATAACAAGAAAAGCCATTAAAGATTGATTTGAAAGTTTTGTGATGTGTTTTTTTTCTGCTTCATTGCTCAAGTAGGTTAAAGTCTGATAGAATGAAAAAATGAAAAACGCTTGACCTACAGAAAAAGCTAAATCACTTAGAAATAGTTGTAGTAATGCTTTTAGGCTTGATTGGCCAACTTCAGACTTGGCTTCTTATTGGCATTTTCATTCAATTATTTCATTCTGGAGCTTCATAATCAAATAAGATACTATACGTTCATTGGAAGTCTGATTTGACCCCTAGTTAAAGATTTAAGCAGTCTTCGACACATGGCTTTGAATTGGATAGAGAATTATGTATTCCATTTAATATGATGGATGGAAGATAAATGAGTGCTCATATTGTGATTAGGAATGTAATATTTCAGAATGAATGAAAAATTAGTTTGAGCTGGAAGGCTACCAATTTACGTAGTTGTTCAATTCATGTATTCAAATTATGTGTCGTGACAGATGTGGTATTGGAGGGGGAATGGTAGGTTAATTGTTTAACATCATCATCAACGTCATTTAAGCACTTTGTTTCCCATATAACCGGACATGACAATGGTAATGTCCAAAATGTATCTTTTT
The DNA here is from genome assembly GCA_002120245.1 of Maccullochella peelii. Classification (NCBI taxonomy): domain Eukaryota; kingdom Metazoa; phylum Chordata; class Actinopteri; order Centrarchiformes; family Percichthyidae; genus Maccullochella; species Maccullochella peelii. Next base: position 49,799 of record LKNJ01000216.1, on the reverse strand, counting down.
TCGCAGCATTTTAGTAGTAAAATGTAGTAAAAAAACCAAAAACACAAAAGCAAAAAAATCTAAGGAATGCATTAAACGGTGTGTTTATCTTCTCTAACGTAAACTGTGAACGTTAGCATGTCTAACATGCATGCTAACTAGATTACTACCTACAGTAACACTAATGTGTTACTTCCAAGGCCAAAGCACAGATCATTAATTAGCAATTGGTTCTTGTTTTAAAATGAATCAGCCACAGACGGCATTTTCAACCAATTCATGGAGCTAACTTGTTACGTGCTCCCCCCTTCTTGTGTTCTTCTCCCTCCTTCTCTCTCTCTCTCTTTCTCAGGTGCTCCTGATCAGGGAATTAAGCGGCCGGCCCCTATTTAAGGGAGGTTGGGGGAGGAGCTCTCTCTCTTTCTGACAGACGAAGCAGCCTTCTGACCATTTGGTGCTTTGTTTCTTTCTTTTGAGGATGGAGGTCTGGTAGTCCAGTTTTCGTGGCTTTGTTTGTTAGTATAGTTTTTGCACTATTTTGGTAGGTTAGGGAGGGCAAGCTCTGGGTCCAACGGCCCATTATGTGGCTGGCCCAGACTTCCCCCATCCTTCTTTATGTTTGGCTAGGCCTCCAGACTCCCATAGTTTTGGTTGATGTGTAGTATAATTTGGTTTATTAATAAAATCTTTTGTCGTTCAAACAAACTAATCCTTGGGAATGGCGTCTTCTGTATATGTTGCTGGCCACATGGTTGAGCCAAATGTTTGAGTTTTTGGTGGTGGGTGTAACAAACTTAACTACTTTTGTCTACCTCTGTGTGATATTAAGACCCCATAGTTTCAAAAATTACTAAGACTTTATGATGGTAAATCTGCTACCGTTGCCATCATTGTAAACTGCTATGGTCTGTGCAAGCTTGACAGGCCAAGCAACAGTAACTAAGGGGGGGGAGCTTACTGAGTGGTCAGTCAGCTTTTGATCGGCCAACTCCATCTGTCCAAGATGACCATGATATGTTCAAAAGCTCCGCAACAGCTACAAAATAGATTTTTGGGTCAAATTGTTTTGTCAAGTATTTTAAAGGTCAAAAACAATATGATATTTCTCTCATTACATGTGGTGAGAAGAGAGGGGATGGCATGGCTTGAGTCTTCTCTCTCTGAAAATGAAGACTTTGAGATGCTCAGACTCTCTCTCTCTAGAGATATTGTCAATATCAAGGTAAGAAGAAGCTAACGAGAATACTAATGCGAGCATTAACTTTTAACACAAAGTGTTTGACAGCATGTGTTCCTTTCATATCTGTGGCAGAGAAGCTTTTATTATTTGTGTTTATAATCTACACATCTCTATATAAAGATCTTAAGTGGGATATCATATTTAAAAAATATATTTTTACATTTATTTACATACTGTAGATAAACATCAGGTACACGCTCACACCTTTCTTTTCCTCTCGGTCTCCCCTCCTCTCTCTTTCTCTAAAGGCCAGTCTGATATCCTCCGACTCTGCTACTTACATCAAAAGCCTGTCAGCCTGAAGACATGAAAGCCTGTTTACTGAGAGCTGCCAGTTGTCCGACTGCAACACTCGACGCAGCTTTAATTTCTATCCTCCGAACATTTGACAGAGGAGCTGATTTGGTAGCCCATCCAGAGACATCCGTGGGTCAGCACATATACACTAAGTGTTTTCTTCTAATGGAAATACATTGAAATGTAAAAACATCATCATAAATCAGGCTGATACTTGGGATAAAAAGGCATGAGGCAATCAGCTTTGATGTTCAGCTCGTTCAATATTACTGTCAACTTTCAAAGTCAGTTATGGAGGCCATCTTTGTTTGCCAGCCAGCATATGACGGATCTACACTCTGACTTCAATAGATACAGTAAACAACATCTGGCTTTGTGGCAATTTTTTCACGACATTTACACATGTATGAAATATTGCACATATCCACTGACACAGTTCAAATTGATGTAGACTGTGTGTATAAACAGCTTCCTGAATCTTGTGGTGCGTGTTTGTTTTTTGAGCATAAATGACTGAATGAGTGAGTGTGTCAAGATGATAAAATGTCACACTGCCAGCAGCTGCAGGTAGAAAATAGCCTACAAATGAATCAGTCTCATCATTTTGAATCAGTTGATTAATAAGAAAAAAAAAAGGAACAAAAGCAGTTTGAGTTTGCTTAGGAGAGTTTCTCTAACAACAAGCTGAGGCTCTGGTGGTACAACAGAAGGTGCAGTAATAAATCATGTGTTGCATACAAAAGCATCATAATAGCTCACGGGTTATTCAATATTGAGATGCTGAGGCCTGAATCAGAATGTAGAGAACAGCCTTTGTCTGCTTCTCTTTGAAAACGATTTTTGCAAAACATCGACTTGATATTCAGGTGGATTTCTCCCTCGACTTTTTCCTCACCATCATCATTGCACTTTTATTCAAGTCAACAAATGCACACTGTTGTCTTGGCTCAAAGCGTCTCACATATAGAAATGCAATAAAAATCTCGTCCTTAAGAAAATTAGCCTTAAGCTATGAGATAATAAGGATAATAATCAAGGACAGAGCAGCATTAGCAAGGCTGAGAAGCATCCTCCACATCAAATGATTATTTTTCTCTGCAACTTAGATAAGTAGGCTAAGTAGGACACTGTGGAACTGAGAAATAGATCATTATCTGGCTGAAAACATAATGTGTTGAGAAATGATTCTGGCAATTCAGACACGCCACTGTGCACCATCTTTTATATAGAAATGATCTGGGGTAACTCATTGGTCCTGCTTATAATGCATTCTCTATTTCTTTCGAATGTTTCAAATACATGCGTGTATTGTTGAGTTGATGGTGAGTCGACTGTTGAAAAGCTGGTGTTGATACATCTGTCTTTTCTGGAACGGTTGCAAGCCCATCCGCCAAGTCTGCCTGACGAACGATCCATTTGGTGGGAGACATTAACATATTGAACATGGGGGATATCGAGCCAAGGGATTACAGCAACACAATCCTATATGGATCCGATCTGGAGGTATTAAAAATGAAATACGAAATCTTTGCAGCCTTGCATCTGGCTACTCTGTTCTGCTCCGCTCACTGCAGGTGATTTAGGAGGTTTAACAATAGTACTGATCCGGCGGGATGATAAGTCTTCCTCTCTCTGACCACCACTCCCTCTCATTCTCTGTTTTTCACACACATGCACTCAAAGAAACACAAATTCTCACTCAGACATGAGAGATTATTGGTTACACCTTTGGACTGAGTTCAAGCAAATCGCTGAGATCTTATTTTCATCGATACCACAGTGTATGCCATATGTTCAGTAACCAGCCTCTGTGTTTTGCCACAGGGTGTGAGGGGAGTCTGAGTGTTGTACTCATGGTTTGTAAATGATTCAATTTAATGAGTCCGTCACTTGCACAGAGATGGAAATAAAGTTATGCTTATAATTAATCAGATGTCCCTCTAATCTTAATTAGAGAAGTTTACTTCTTTAGGACTCAAATTATTCTAATAAAACACTCCTGGTTGGTTGAACTGGTCACAGCTTGATATGGGTTGGCAAGAGGTCAGGGACCACAAGCCGAAAAGGTTGGGAACCACTGAACTAAACTATTACAGACACCAGTCAGTCAAACTCCGTCGCCCATAGGTGTTAAAGATGTGAGTCAGTCATTTGTCATGTTTGGTACAGTATCACAATCCGTGTTTAAAATTGGAGCACTAAAGAGTATATTAACTTATCTGTAATACTGTGTTTTTATTTCTATATAATTTAAGGTCTGCTTTATACCTGAAAGACTCCTTGACCTTAAAGTGGTTATAAAAAAAGGGTTTTGCGTCCTACTTCATCAGATATTTATAAAAATCCAATGAAAGGTCTACACCACTCTGGTTCTGGCTTGTAGTTCATAAAGTATGGATACTGCTGTGGTCACAACTATAAACTGTCAGCACCACATTCCTTTTATTAAAAATGAAAAATGGTTTTAGGATTTGTTAAACATTGTAAAAGTAGTTGACTTATTCAATCTTTCAAAACTGATGGTAACAGATAATACACCTCCATTTCTCCTCCCCTTAAGAGACATTGCAGGTAACAACAGTATTTGAGTCAGTGCAGTACTTTACAAGGACCGTTCCTAATTGATAAAACTGATATGCACAAAAATAATCAAATAATTCCTTTTGGTGCCTGTTTTTATCATGTCAAGGCACAAGGTAACACAGGTTTAAAGTCCAAAAAAAATTGGTTTATTTCCAACAAGACTCAACAAACAATTAACTGAAGAGAACTGAATTAAGAGTTATAGGGCCCTTAAAAGAGGTCAACAAAACATAACTCTATTGAAAAATAATTAACAAAACAAGATGTTAACTCAACTAATGGACCTCCAAGAATGAGAGGGGAGGGAACCTATATACTAACTGATCATACCAGGGTAGGACAACATAAACCATACCTAAAACTCAACACAAAGAAACCCTGACCCCCCCCTAGGCTGTCAGAGCTCCTGGTATGGTCCTTGGGTTGGGCCTCTGCATAAATCGACATCAGGCTCCACCCTCAGCCCCATCTTTTGTTGGACCAGGAAGGAGAACTCAGCAGCCAGGTAACTCTTAAACCTGCAATTGTGTGGCTGTGGCCACAGCCATCACACAGTTTAATAATGAGGACAGTGGCATGTTGATCTGAACACTCATTCAGGCCTTTAGCCTCAGAAGACCGGTTTTCCACCACTAAAACCTCCTGCAGTTAATTAAGCTGTGAAGACATTGGCCCCAATAGGAAATTATAAATTCTCGGCGACTGCTGATGGCCGTCTTATTTCAGTATCTTCGCAATAGGCGAAAAGCGGACTCGCCATTCATTGGCCGCTCTGTGAAAAAGGCTGATATGGAACATGTCATTTTTTAGATGATAAACTTGTTTAATTCCACTGTGCTTGACACAGCGCTGGGAATATGCATGAGTGAGTATGCATTATTAAAACGGCCTGCTCAGGCAGCCCTAACGCAATAAGGAGAGGGGTCCTCCATGTTAATCTTACAGGCGTTCCCTGCTGCTGACTGCACGTGCATCAAAAGTTAGAGGCTATGTTTCAGGTCTTATTTCATAATCATGTGCAGCGTTTGCATATTTTACTGAAGATTTCCAAAGAGGGGGAATCCTGACACTCTCCTTTCTTGGATTTATTTTATATTTCTACATGGATATCAGAAAAGATGACTAAAGAGACAAATTTATATTTTCATGTTTGTAAACTGTAAGAGGGGTGTGTTGATTAGCAGAAAATAAGCACAATTTGAGGCAAATGAACCATTATGTTTGAATAAAATTGTTGCATCTAATGTTGCAACTCTCACTTCTAGACTAATATGGGATTGGGTACATGTCCTCATAGTTTGCAAGAACATGCTAATTTCTAAGCTCATGAACGACAGTAAATAAACTGTTTCTCCAACAGACTGCAATAATTTAGATCCAGTTACATAAACATTAGCATTAGCAAATCCATAAACTACCCAATGAGTTTTAAAACTCTACCGCAGCGTCAGACAGTAAATGTAAAATTGAAATTGCGCTCTACATCTTCTCTGCGTCTTGTATAAGGTTTTTGAGAGCTCCCACTTTATGCAAAAGAGATTTCATCAGCACATTTTGAGAATTTATTAGGATCCGTGGCAAACTCTGACTGTCAAAGCCATCTCCTACAGTATCATAAAATCACATTAGAGGAATGTTTATCTGTTTTCAGCTGTTTTTGATTCATATTACACTTAATTTCAATAGGAACAACATATTTCTATGTCTGCTTCCTTTAAAGTGTTTGCAAATTGCAGCTGTTATCGATGGCAACTTGTATTTTCCGTTTTTTTTTTTCACAGGCAGACAAAGGAAACATCCTTAAAACTTGGGAGTGCACATTTTGATTTGTGAGAATCTGACTCTTTGTCATCCCAAGTGTGTTCATCAATCTCTTAACAGCACCTGAAAATACATGTACCACAGGCATACGAAGATGCCCTTAATAAACATTTATCTGAATTGCTATTGTCACCCCTCGTTAGTCGTCAGTTCATTCAGTGAACAGCTGAGTATCAGCAAATCCTCAATGCCAGAGCCACAGCGCAGGCCCTCACGTGGCCCCCGGAGCAAGTCCAAGGAGCTGAGGGAAGCACATGTCAATAACAGTAAGCCAATTAAAATCACTCTTCATTTAAGCTGTGATCTCTATTGATTTGCCTTTCAATATTCATTCTCATCCATCAGACCAGCAGACTGCCTTGAAGGATAGGAGGGATAGACTGTCGGACTGACTCAGTTTCTCAGCTGCCACTGTACCAACTTGCAACAGTTTTTCGGAAAATCAAGGCAGCTGGTTACACAAGCTGTTTTGTAGACTAAACAAAACCCCGAGCCCTTCAAGACTGAAGCCTGTGGATTTGATTCTGTTGCGAAGCTGCAGAGAGAAATGGCAATGAAATGAAATATCGACTGCATATCAAAGCAAACACAGAACACATAGTATGGAATAAAAATAATCAGAAATCAATATGGATCCAGGTCATAAAACTAAACATGAACATATATTATGACCTTGTAGGGTGCAAACCTTTTGTTGATAAACTTTTCAGGAGCTAAAAATAGCAGGTTTTAGCTCAACTTTTCAAGTTTTTCAGGTTTCAAGTTGATTATACATGAAAACTAATCTACTCTTGGCTTTAGTCTTCTGGACTAAGAACAGTCTATTGTATGCTTTTATACTGTATGTTGTTTGTCATTGCCTTCCCAAGTGAGCATTTTCTGATCTGGTGCCCCTTTGTCCTTTGTCAGTGCCTTTGAAAATTGTTAGAAATGATTCACATAAACGTTTTCTGATCTGCTACCTCTTTTGGTTTGGTTAGGTTAGGTTTAAGAAACTGAAACTTCTTCATTAAAGCTGCTCAATATTTTTATATTGATGAAAAAGCTATGTATAATGTGAAAGAGGTTGCCTCTCGTAGTGATGATCTTCCAAGCTTTACGGGGTATTTTAGCGTCTTCTAGTTCATTGCTTTGGTTTTTACGGCCCTCAACTTTACTGTTTTGGTTCCATCTCCCTGCTCTCATCGGCGTCATTTCCAGCAGCAGCAGGCAGGCAGCTGTTTTCAGTGGAAAAAGCTCTGATAAACCCACTGTATTCTACCTAGTTAGAAACTAGCTGGAGAACATAGTGGAGCATTTAGCTGCTAAAGAGCCAGATATTTCCCTCGGGAGTTGGTGCAGGCCAAAAACAGAGCTACTAGAAGAGTGAATACTGGACTTACATTCTTCAGGTGGAAAGAAGAAACACAATTTCAAATGAATGCTAGTGTTGCTCTGTATCTTCTGGTTGTGTAAAAAGGCAACTATTTTCTACCATGCCCGCCATATCAACTTCATAAGGTGATAATGAATTTCTATAGGTTTACAGCTAGTTGTGCTGCCCCTAAGTGGCCAAAAAAATCAATGAATGCAGGTTTAAGGTCAGGAAAAGATTGTGGTTACAAGAAATCTGCTAGAAAACAGGATGTGTATAGCGGTCTCCCCAGTCACCTTTCCACCACAAAGAAGGCCTTGTCGCATAAATGTGAAAATAGATCGTTTTTAAGCATTTGAACAAACGACCAATGCAGTCTGTGACAAAAATATCTCAACTCTTATGTCTTTCTTTCAACTGATCATCAACTTATGCTTTTGTTTATCCTGGAAGCACAGTCTCACAAAGCAATTTGTTTTACTGGCCATCAGCTCTGTTGAGATGAGTTCAAGACATGTTCTTCAGTGGTGTCAAAGGCAGTCTGCTTGAGGATCAACTCCATGTGAAGGTCAGATAGAAGATGTGCATTGGCCCAGAGGCTCCGTTTCCCCTTTCTTTCTTTTTGTTCTTCTTCTGATGCCGTCTCTCCCTCTCCAAGAGGCAGAGGGGGTCAAGCAGCAGGGTGGGGGTTGGTGCTACTGACTTGACATGAATTGTAAATGAGTGAATAAAAGTGTGGATGTGAGCGTCCATCTACACAGCACTGCTTCAGCCTTTTTTTTTTTTTTTTTTGCTTACTTTGATTTAATACTGTCTTGTAAGCATACCTAAATGTTAATAATTCCAGTGCTTGCAGATGCATTTCTACCAAGCTCCCTGCTTTCTTGCAGACTCAAAGGCCTTGAACTGTCAGTGTCTTCCCCCCGAGCACATACAGCACACTGTATCAACTTTCTGGTTCAGCAGCTTTGATAATAATCTGACCTCACCTGTTTGGTTGACTTGGGGAGTTATGATTTCCATTCTGTATGCTGTGTGAACACCACAAAGTGGGAGTGAGTATTCATCTTGCTGCCTCAATCCTCCTTTATTTTGCAATGGTTATTTTGTGACAACACCCCTCCTCTAATGTGGTCTCAAGCAGCTTTGTACTGGACTGGGGCCTTTTTTTTCACAAATCACTGCCAATTAACATTAAAGGCTGGCAAGAGATGGCACCTCCATTTTCATTACCGTCTCCTGATAACGAGCACCCACAGAGACACACAGGAACAACACGTTAAAAGGTCACCATGACAAGGTGACAGGCTGGTGATAAGTGTGAACTTTGGCAAAAACAAAAGCTAAATAACCTGGATTTTGCTATCAATTTAATGCGAAAATATGGCTGAAAACTGTACCTTAAAGCCATATACATTATTACATGTAACTTTCATAAAATAATGATACACTCGAGAGGAAGTTTGCCGTTATGCCTTTTGATTTATTCATAGTGGCATTTCAGAGAATGTGTGTACAGCTGACAGACCTGAAGCAGGTTATCTGTACTCCTACACTTAATACACCCTGAAAGTCTGGGGCACATCTGGCTCTCTTTCAGCCTTTATTCCTGCCTGCAGGCTGTGTTTCCTTTAATGCCTTGTACACTATGTTTTACTGCCCTGACAAGGCACCAGAGGTGGCAAGTACATTTTAAAAAAAAACATTTTAAAAAAAAACTCCAGATGCTTTACTGGAGTATTTTGTTTTTGTGACACTTTATACTTTTCCTTCATTAGATTTCAGAAGAAAATAAACTATTCACTATACTTTTCAAGAATTGACTACATTGTACTTCTCATTCATATTTATTATATATAAAGCTGTTGAATAAATGCTGCCACAATTATGTGAAGTGATCATTGTAGACTGTAGTAGCCCAATACAGGTTTGCTGGTATCTAGCTTTGTGGACATAGACAATGCTGTTAAACTTTTATTTCTTAAAAATGCCAAACGCAAGGGAACATTTCTTTCCATGCCTCGGTGGATCCTCGATAAAACCGATGATTAAAACATTTAATTACAGGTTATAGTATTGTAATTCTCTGCAAATGTTTTTTTATGTGGGTAGCTTACATTAGCTGGATCCTGCCTGAAGAAAAGTTGATTGCGTTGGTTTCAGTCATTCTTTGAGAAGAAGCATCATAATTACATTCAAAGAAAATCTCTTCTGAGTTGGATTCAACAACTTTTATGACTGGGAACTTTGCACAAGAGTCTCCATACTGCAAAGATGGACAATGGAATATGTTTAAGTTCAATACCATTAAATCTTGCTACATGATGTGGATTTCCACCAAATTGTGAGTGGTCTGTATGCTTCGCACCGAAAGATACCAGTTTCATTTGGGCAAAGTCAAGTGAATCTCTGGGTTTGTGATTACTACAGACTGAACATTTTTCTCTGTCAGGCCCCACCTTTTTTTTATTACACTGACAATTTGAAAAATGTCTGCTTCAGAATTTAAGTAAAAGTCTTCTTCAGGTTTGACCATCATACATTTTAAACTGCAAATGGTTTTCAATTGTTTCCACAGGGACAAGAGTTGTAGATGGTTAAAACTTCAAGTATCAAGATTTCACATGATAATAAAGATATGTTAATTCATTCATTCATTCATTTTTATAAGCCTTATAGGCTGCCCTCTTGTCACAGTTAATGTTTGTTTGGAAAAGTGTTTTCCAAATCTGGCCATTGCCATCATTTGTGCAAACATGGAGCAGCCTGAGTATCTAATTCCTGCTCGTGGGTTAGAGTTGCAGCCCGTGATGCCAACATGTCACAGTGGGATGATGGTCCTCGATGGTGCCGAGGCTTCACCATGGCAACGCTTTGCCTGTCGCACCCTGGCATGAGCCAAGGAGGCCCCTGGCAGCACTCGCTCTCCTCCTCAGTGTCGTGGCAGCCCCGGTGTTCCAGGCCACCACATTGTTTCGGCAATGATTAATTACTGTCCTGATGAAATGTGAAGGCTCTGAAAATGTCACAGGGATGACATGGGCTTGTCAGTGTGGGCCAGCAGGGAGGAGCGTATCTCACACAGACATCTGGAAGGATAAGGAGCACCAGCCGCTCACTGCCTTTTCAAGGAAAGAACTTATTATTACCTGTGCTGGTTTCTGTTGGACTTTATGTAACTTCATTTTTCACCAATTTTATTATATCTTTGTATTGGCAAAGTGTGCTCCCTGAGTCTGGATTTCAAGCTCTTTACTGACTGACTGAAATGTAAACCCAATTAAAGTCAAACCAATTTATCATGCAATGTCAGTTGTTTGCTCTCCTAACTCAACAATCAATAATAACTGAGCAGTAAACACCTGATTATATTAATTATTACAATGCCTCTAAACATGCACTGAGCTCTTCTCCTTTATGCTGTCAGCACACAATAACCTCTCATGCAGATGTACTGTAGGTTCAAGATGTCTGCACAAGCGTTTAATCCATTTGCGTTTGTGAAAAAAAAGCGGAGGATGGTATCCCTTGATGAAAAACACAAATGACATACCAAATTTCCCTGATGAATTGGTCCATTTACTGAAATAAATTGAATTGATGCAAAGGATCCCAGAGGAGCAGAAAATTGTTCAGCTATGGATGAAAACCCTCTTATAGCTGCAGCACCTACAAGCAGCTGGGCTTATTTGTATTGCACATAAGACTTGTAAAGATGTGCTGACAGCTCCTGTTTATCCCACTTAATAAGAGCAGATTTTTCTCTGAGCTAAAATGTTTGCTAATTAACTTGGGACAAAAACAGGAACAAATGCAATTATTTAAATGAATGAGTCTGACTTCCTTTTGTTATTATATGAGAGATGCATGTGTTGAAATCTAAATGATTGCTTTGCTTCACAGAGAGGAATTTCTATGTTTGTTTACCTGTTATTTTTAGCCCATCTGTACAAGGTAAACCCTCCATTAAAACATCAGGTATCCGTATGGTAAAGCAGATTGTGAGTTATGTTGAAAACAGCTCATCCAAGTATCTCCATGACTGGGCAGCCGTCAGTTCATGTTAAACCATATGTTTAAAAATGATTAAGATGTCATTTCATGCTAATTTGGGCCTTTCAAAGTCACATTCAAGGATCTTTCTTTTTCCAGTCAAATATGTTCAAGCCTGTGGGTGAAACAACATCATCAAAATTTATGGATTTTAATCTTTTCTGTTAGTTTTCTCCATACTGGCGACAGATCGTCACACATCCATCTCTCATCATCATCACTTTGAGGTTGAGAAACATATGGCGACTCACCAGAATGGCTGTGTGAGCAGATGTTATTGGTTAACTGAAATGCATTTGATCTTGAATGATTAGCGTCCATCGGAGCATTTCCTTGTTTGGTGTCCTAATGATTGGACTGCTGTGACAGCGTGTTTCCTCATGCTGGTTTTATGGGCAACTTATCCACACACCATTACCAGTTCCAGATCACTGATGTCAGCATTGTAGGTCAATTTATAATGTGTAGTGGAGTATTATCAACTCATCTGGATGCACAGAGAACGACATCATTAATTCAGCAACATCGGTGGATATACAACTTGTGTTTTACCTGACAATAAACAGATCTTACCTGTCACTCAAAAGAACAACAAGCAAGTCAGACTTATACAGCATATATTTTTAACCAGGTTTGAAGAAAGTGCACAGTGTTGCTCTCACCTCCCTTTGACCTACTCTTTAGCCCACAGAGGAAATCAAAGGTCAGTTAAAGTTGAATTCCCAGGGCAGAGGAAGATGCTGGGTCAAGAGCTTTAAGGCAGATCCTCTCTAGTGTCTCCCCGAACCATCACACAAACCCTCTTTTCATGCAAGCTTATAGGTTATCAGCAGCACCCAGTGTGTTTAAAGGACTACGCTGACTTTTTATACGCATGGGAACATATTAACTATTATTACTATTATTAATATGTTGAAAGAGTGGCAGTTAATTCATCTCCTAATAGTGACAGACTGAGAACTAGTTGGTTGAATTTAATGACACATCTAAACCTGCAAGGCTTGTGTAGGGAATTACAAAAAAGTAAATACAGAAAAAAATAAAGCTACTTAACGCCGGAAAGTTTCTCTTCCCTCAGGACTTGAGCATGATTTTTTAATGTTGAGTTGAAGCCGGAAATGAGTGAAATCAACCGAACATCTAAAGATATATGTGATGTTTGGTTGGTAATTGGCTGCAGTAATGATGAGGATTGAAATGTTGTTTTTAAGATGTTAAATCTGCAGGCAAGTACCACAATCAACTTTGGCTCTAATTTCCATTCTTTGGATAAAACTATTAACAACAAAAATGTTAGCATGCACACTGGACAGACCAGACACACTTCTATGATTTTGCTACCAAATCATCTTGTCACATAAGCCCATATCGGACGATACCACTCTTCATGATTTTCTTCCAATGCCAACATTTAGTGCCAGTGCAGGAGTGTGCCTGTTAGTGAGTTTTTCTCAGCTGGCGTCCCATCACAGACCTGCAATTAACATTTGCTTTGATATTAACCATACTCATGATCTTTCCCTAGCCTTTTTGATACCTCTGTACCTGATGAATTTCTAAGTGTAATCATAAATCAGCACCTGGACAAGAAAGATGTGTTTTGCACACTCATTGCTTTTCCTAACTTTAGCCAGACCATAGTTGCCATGTACAGATATTGTAGAAAGCAAGAATTTTAAAAACATTGCCATTGGACAAAAAAATGAGGTTACTACAGCAAGTGCTTTGGACTTTTGTAAATAAATTTGCTCACTTGTCAGTGACACAAAAAGGGCTGACCAGTCTGTCTTTAGTGACAAGATGCAGTTTAAAGTATAATTATTGTGTTTCTGTTATTTATGTCCCTTTGTTGGTGTGTGTGCTCAGTCAGCGCGGTTGTAGACATCAGCATTTGTAACCCTTCTTTTAGAAGAGATGATGTATCTTTATCTTTATCTGTACTACTTATTTCACAGGCTTGAAAACTGTACAAACATCATACTGGACATGAAGCCTTAATTTGGTTTTGTCTTTTTTTGTTTTGGTGTGTTGGTGGTGTTATTTTATCATGCCGAAGTTGACTGTTTTCATATCAAATATGCATAGTATTTAACTCTCAAACACCTGACACCCAAACGATAGTCAGACAACTCTTTTGGAAAGAGTTCAAAGCGCCAATAGAAGACTGAAAATGGAAACTAAACATAGATAGTATTTAATGGGCAGAAACCGTAAAAGACTCAAGTATTTTCATTGAAATGTCTGGTGTAGGATTTGCTCATTAAGCCATTTAACAGATATAAACAGCATAGAGCTTTCATGTGTCTTTGGCTTGTTAATTTCTGGCATGGAAGGTAGAGAGGGATATTGCAATTAGATAAAGTGAGAAAGACTTCAACAACACTAACAGCCTTCTATCAAGATCATTTTGCAGACTCCCTGCTGGGATCGATATTATCAAAAGTGTGAAATATGTCTCACAATGTGAGGAAACTGAGATATCATAAGGATCCATCCATCCATCCATCCATTATCTATACCGCTTATCCTCAGAGGGTCGCGGAGGGGCTGGAGCCTATCCCAGCCGACATTGGGCGAGAGGCGGGGTACACCCTGGACTGGTCGCCAGTCAATCGCAGGGCTGACACATAGAGATAGACAAACATTCACACTCACACCTACAGGCAAATTAGAGTCATCAATTAACCTAACCTGCATGACTTTGGATGGTGGGAGGAAGCCGGAGTACCCGGAGAGAACCCACACGGACACGGGGAGAACATGCAAACTCCACACAGAAAGGCCCCAGCCGACCAGTGGGGTCAAACCGAGAACTGTCTTGCTGTGAGGCGACAGTGCTCATAAGGATCCAACTTGCAATAATATAATTTATTAGTCCCTATCAATCCATGTTAAGCTGTTTGTTAGTCAGGTATTGATTTCCAATGAAAGCAGTCAGTTAGCTTCATACTAAACGGTTTAAAAAGGACAAATTATTCCTGCATAGAAAACCTGCTTACAGTGTCTATACAAAGGCCATTGCTGTTATATTTTAATCACTCTTCTCCCAACATCAAAGACGGTGTTTGGGGCAGAAGTCAGGCAGTTACCTACAGATCAGAGTAGAGTGGGAGCTGATTTACAGGAGGAATATTCCTGCTGATTGGTAATTTGCTTTTTCAGCTCCATATTGGCAGTGACCCACTGTCCCCTGTGCTTTTGAAACGCTCATGTGATTAGGAAGGTCATACAGAAAGAAGCAGAAATGGGGAACACGTTCTCCAAACACACAGATGATTATACGGGCTTCCTGTTTCATCTGCAAATAAGAGGGTCTGCAGCGTCTAGACAACTTTGTTGTTTTGGAGTATATCTCTCTTTAAAAAATGTAGTTCAGACTGTGCAGTTTCCTCTGAATCACAGTGGTCATCAGTGGTTTGCTCCTTCTCACCTTGCATTTTTACATAGTTTACTTCAAAAAAATATGTTGTAAACATAAAATTCAGACATTATAGAATCCACAATAAAGCACGCTATAAAAAATGCACCAATAAGCAAACATCAACACACTTCACTGAACAAAACGAAACAAACCAAACACCAGCAACCGTCCTTGGGCTTGGTTCAGGCTGAGCAGAGGGGCAACCTAAAGACTCAGAAAGTGTGTAATGAGGATTTTACTGCTCATGGGGACTGGAGGGAAACAGTGGTCTGCTGCCCTGGTGGCTTGTGCTGGGGATCAATGGTCATTAATCTTTCTAGAGAGGCTCCGGCTGCACTTTTTAGGGGGTAGAAGGATTGCTGACCCAAGTACAGGACGTCTTTCTGGGTCCAACAGGCAAGGTTTTCTGTGTTTGGACGCCACAGCACTTCTTGCCTGTTTTGTCCAGCACCAAGCGGAGCTCAGTCACGGCGGAGACTCAAGTGGAGTGCAGATACAAGTCATTAAGCAGCAGCTGACAGACATGGACTTACTGCTCTTTTCTCATTTCTGATTCTGCAGTAAAATATTTTGTTAACTATGCATTGTCAGTGCTGGTAGAAGTACTCAGATTCTTAAAGTCCCTAAAAGTACCAATACAACAATGAAAAATACTCCATTGCAAGTGAAAGTTCGGCATTGAAAATAAAACTAAATTGACAGTATAAGCTACAAAATATACTTATACTGATTATTAGATTGTTAATACAGATGCAACAATGTGTTTTAACTACTTTATATGCAGTTTGGTTATTCAGTCCAGTGGGATCCAACCTAGGGGACAGACCCCCTCAAAGGGTCATGAGATAATTCTGAGGGGTCATAAGACTAATATGGTAGGAAAGAAGAAAAAACAAAGTTCTGCTACACAGATTTGTTTCAATTTTTTGGACTTTTCTTTTATTGGATCATTTTACTCTCTTTGAGCCTTTATCCATTATTTAAATGAAACCATCTTGAGTTGTTTGGAGGAGAAATCTCTCTTTGGTGAAACTGCTAACAACTCACTGTAAAATCTACAGTCTTCACTAAATATAATAATCTAAGGCAAAATTTAATTTAAAAGCATTTAAACACTAATATTTTCTGTCAAATGCAAACATATTAGGTGGGTTTTTTCCTGCTCCAAGGCTAGAAAATTACCAATAAACCACCTGGGAAGGAAAGAGCAGACCTCCCTACTGCTGTGAAAATTATTTGGAGGGTACCTTTCACTATCAAGTGAAGTCGTGAAATTTAATAACATCAAAGTATGGTTGAATAGTTTAATGAACCTGCACATATAATCCCTGTGTGATTCAGCCGCCCACACAAGCAGCTAATGTAACGTCATAAAGAATTATGGGCAGCGATCTAAGTAAAGTAGAGCTGTCATCTCACAAGATATAATAACAGTATTTATACAGTCTTACCAATATTAGAGCAATGTACCATGGGGTATTATACTCTATATGGCATTGTACCATTAAAGTACGCAGGCGACTTATTACCGTTCAAAGTCTGTTGACTGTCTTACTGTAAAAGCTACAGAAAAAATGTATGTATCATAAGATGTTTTCAAAGTTGGTGAGTACTTCACTTTCTCCCTCAGGTCAACACAGCTTGAATAACTAAACACCATTCAGTTATGGAGGAGTCAGTATCCTTCATCTGTCCTGGACTGCGCAGAGCTGTGTTTCGGGGGGGGGGGCGTAGACTGTAAATGCAACCCAGACCTCACCAACAGGCACGGCGCTGCTTGACTGGAGTCAAGGGCACTTAGTGACATGATACTAATAGAGGTTGGCACTGAGACATAAAAAATACAAACACATTTAGTTAAGAGGGCTTCAAGGATCTCATAGGACAAAGCTGTAACTCTTTACACCCCGAAAACAGCAGCAGTGCTTTTAAGGAACCATAAATATGAGGTTTTCAAAAGGAACAATTCATCTTTGCGTTTGACATCCTTTTTACCTTCTAAATTCAGCCCAAGTCATGTATGTTTGCCATCAAATGATGCTTGGCAACAAAACATGCACTGTGTCCTACAATATACTAATTATATACAGTATGTACCACATACTAATTGTCATAGTATACTGTTTGAGCAGTTAATATAGAAAAATATCAACATACTTTACCATTTTATACTGACAGGAAATTACACAATACGTGTGACATCGGATGTCAATGAAACTGCAACTTTGGAAAGCTACTGCCAGTTCATAAAGAGACATCAAAGTGTTTTTCCTAAAATGTAATACGGAATTTTTGGAGCTATTTTTTAGCAGATATAATGTTTACCAATTTCACTGTCTTAGTTTAGTGTACAAGCATGCTAACGTTTAGTGATTAGAACAAGCAAAAGTACAGTTGAGGCTTATGGGAATGACATTTCATTTTGCAGGCATTTGGTCATAAACGTATTTGATCATAAAAGTATTGATGATGGTGGACATGAATGTCTGCACCAATTTTCATGGTGATCTAATAGTTGTTGATATTCCATTTTGGATCAAAGTGGTGGACCGACCGACTAAACATCCCTAAAGAGCCACGGCATGGCTAAAAAAAAAATCCCCGTCATGGTGAATGAGTTCATAAATCATAAAGTTGTTGTATTTCTATTTCTGGTGGCTTCACCAACTCTGCAGCCCCCAATCATCATGTTTCTATCTTTCTGTTTCTTTCTCCAGTTTTACTAAAATGTCATTAAATCCAAAGCGGGATGCAGTTAAAGGCCCTCTTGCATTTATTCTGACACACTGGCAGATGGCGTTCCTGGTTATAAAACAAAGCCGACTTTATTGAAAACTTCCACACAGAGAGGCAGCAAAAAGCTCAAAAACAGAAGCCCATCACTGTGACCAAATGGGAAATAGGGAAAGGTTATTACAGTACAAACAAGTGAACATTTGGCTCCTACGCTGCTTCCATGCAAACACCTCCAACATGGCAAAGGCTCTACATGCATCACAACCATTTCTTCTTGTAGTCCATTTATTTTTACTGTCTTCCTGCCCACATACTTTTTTCCTTTGGTCAGTATCACAATGGCACCAAGGAAATATTTTATACATTCAGCTCATTATTCACTATGTCTAATTAATGCTACACTCGAAATAAGGAAAGTGCAATTTAGCATCTCCTGCCTGTCCCTGTAGGGGAATCCATTTAGGTGCAATGTAAAACCCTCTTTGATGTAGAAATCTATTTTCATTGGTATCCAGAACTGTTGATGCGCAACACAGCAGCTGACCCTCTATTTTATGTATATCCCAAAAGGAATTAATTTTGCTGCAGCCCCTGTAGCTATTTATACTTTATAATTTCAATTTTATTTATTTTTTTCTGGGGTTTAATTGAATGTTTGTGCATCCACTCTATCATGCATTTACCACACCTTGTAAGAGTTGATATTTGTCCTACATGTTGAAGCAATAAAGGTGGTGAATCCACCATCAGGAAAAATTAATTATCAGTGTTGTTTCGATATAGCCCAAAACTAGTAGTGTAAAAATCAAAACTAGTAGTATAATCTTCCAAACAGAAGATAGGTGGGAAGGTTATAATCACGTACAATGTTTTTAGTAGGTGCAGGAAGAGGAATATAGAATAGTTCAGTCCAGTGGTTTCCAACAGGTGGGTCAGGCCCCCTCCAAAGGGTCACAAAATAAATCTGAGGGGTCGTGAGATGATAAATGAGGGATGGAAAGAAAGGAAAAAACTAAGTTGTGCTACTCAAATTCGGTTTCCATGAAACCATCTGAGAAGTTTAAAGGGTGAATGTCTCTTTGGTGGAACCGCTAACAACTCATACACATCTGAAGGGGTCACTAGCCAAAAAGGTTTTGAACCACAGATTTAATCTTTACCAAGATTGTTTTTATAAATCTATATGTAAAATCTTAATCTGAAGAGTCACTATAGCTGTCATATAAATGTAGTGGAGTAAGAAGTACAATATTTGTCTTTGAAATGTATAGAGTTGAAGTATAAAGTAGCATAAAATAGAAATACTCAAGTAAAGTACTAGTACCTCAAAATTGTACTTAAGACTTGAGTAAATGTAATCAGTTACTTTCCACCAATGACACATAAAACTAAAATACAACAAAGTGCACAGTGACGGACCCTCAGTACATCAGCTGACACATCCTCTCTCCAGAGAGCTCATTCACAGGAAAGGAGTATTGCAGTTTTTCAATTAGTGTCCCACTTTTTCCAAACCTCTGTAAGCAAAAAATAAAAATGGAAAAATTAAGCTCTCAACTGCAAGATGAGGATAAGTAAACAGCCTCCTTGTTATTGCATGAGCAGAGCTTCGCCCCGTAGCAGGCTGTGGTGGTTTAATATTTAATGATATTCTCTGACTCCAGGAGCAAAACCAAGGCAAACTACAACTGTGAAGAACCCCCGATTATATTTATCAATGCAGTGTCACATATGAGAAAGTCAATATGAAGTACCTCCGGCGAGGTTAACAGCTGTCTCACATGGCTCCCCCTGTTGGGATGTACTTGTGCGGGTTGCAGTCACCTATAATTAACCCCACCTGTGTATATTGATTGTGAAATTGCCAGAATACATGCTGAAGAAGGGAATGCCTGAAACGTCCGTGTGGCAATATAAAAAAGTCAAATTGGAGCTCTGTCCTAGTTTTTCTTTTTCACATTCACATTACAAATAGTGGGTCTGTTTGTTTTTTGTTTTTTCCTTTTCTTGGCCCACAGACGTCCAGTGAAAGACCCAGATGACCCACATCAGGGCCAGTCGAGCTGAGCTGAAAACAAGGAATGACTGTGGATCTCATCTGGTCTTCAATGTGGACACATGAAGGACCTCAGCTGGATCTGAGTTTACCGCAGCATGCAATCACAGGAGAGCCAAATACCCTAAAGAGTTACATAAAGAGTTACTTTCCAAAACTAGATATCCACCCATCATACGAAGCATCATTTACTCTTTCAAAATGATCGCTGGCATCAAAGTAGGACTCCCTGTGGAGGCTAATAGCATCAGCAGATGTCTGCCTTCAAAAAAGTGACATTTGTAAATACTGAGTATTGATATATTCAGCAATTAAACTCTACATGACTACTTTGTGTGGCTATAAAAGATGCAGAAAAATGTGTGTGTGTGTGTGTGTGTGTGTGTGTGTGTGTGTGTGTGTGTGTGTGTGTGTGTGTGTGTGTGTGTGTGTGATGTAAATGTTGTCATGTGTAAATATATATGTATAGTATATGTGTGTGTAAGTCTTTGAGTCTGTGTATATTCATGAGAGTGAATTAGCATGTCTTAGGCCTTACAGTCACCCAAATAGAGCTGATTTGTTGTCAGAATAACTACGGTACATCTGCATTTCCTTACGGATGACTGTTTTCCTGTCATTTTGCTCACCTGAAAAGCTGAAAATCCCATTAAATCTCTTTCAACATTCTTTATGTGCTATGTTTGTGCCATACTGCAGGTTCTGCCCTAAATTCCTGACAGGCTCTATTCCCAGTAATTAGGCTGACGCCAGCTCCCAGTGATGCTCTGGCTTTGAGATTCCCTGTGACAGAGTGGCAAAGAGTGTCAGGTATAAATTATATTTACAATAAACTCAGCCAGTGGACCGTGCTCCTAAAGCGCGCCAGCCCTTCAAACGACATCATTTAGTCTTTCCTGTCCCACAGTGCAACATGCACCGTGCAGCATTACCAATGAAACTGATGTTTTATTTGGTGGTTTTTGGCCCACATATACTGACTTGAGCTTGTGGACATTTATTCACTAAAAGTAGCCGTACCTCTTCAGTCACTGACTTTATTTTGTTTTATATATTAGTGCTGTTCTAATATACTGAGACTTCTGTTCTTGTCCTTTAATTTTGTGCTTGTTGTTTCTACTTGTTTTGTTTTTGTTTGTATATGTTCAGTATTTGTACTTTGCAAATTGAACAAAAGACAGAATGCTTCAGCATAACTATAGCTTTATTATTGGACTAGTATTTTACCACTATAAGCAAAATTAGGGCGCACAATCTTTGATAATACCTAATCCTCCCTGGTTCACATGTTGCCTCTAGTTTGAACTCAGTGTTGTCGCACAGCATAAAGTAGAAAATTATGTGATGTAGACTGAAGCCACGGAGAGTCTCTATCAAAACATTTGTCATCCAAACAAATCAAGGCGAGGCAGCTACATTCATTAGCTCGCCTCAGTTCGTGCCCACTTGTCTGCAGAATTCCAGCTCCATTATTGTTACGGGATAGCTTTGACATTTGGCCACCACTCTGAATATTGATAATGCCCAGAGTGCAGTGTGAATGATCAGCAGGCCTGACATGCTCAATGTACAAACATCAATTGTAACTGTTCTCTGAATTTGTGAATGGAATTTCAGTGAATTAATTACATGGTAGAATATGTTGTTATTTCTAAGGCTACATCCACACTACTATGTTTTTGTTTTGCTACGTTTACACCTAGCATCCACACTACTCAGGCATTTTATTTAACCCCTAAAACCCCTTTTAAAATGCTGTTGACCCCATTTCAGTTTAAAAACTCTGGATTGCGTTTTAGTGAGGATGGGCAGAAATGGAGACGTTCTAAAACGATGACGCAGACACCCATGTTCGCTCCCTGATTGGGTCTTATCAGCCACGACATGTCCTTCTCTGATTTGTCACACCACTTTCTGGTGACCCTTTCCCAGACAAAAACAAATGACATCAGCCTTGACTACCAGCGGTTGTCTCTGCTCTTATTTTTCTCCATTGCTGTTCTTGGATCGTAGTATTTTCTGCAACTAAGCAACCAACCACAGAGTAGACAATCTGCTTCCTGTTTACACCGGCAGTACACGTGAATGGTCACGTGAAATGCGTTTTCAGGCGTGTAGTATGGACGGAGATTATTTCTGAAATTGTGATAAAACGCTCGTGTGTACAGAGATCATTTTTGTGCAAAACGTAGTAGTGTGGATGTAGCCTAAAAGACTTACAGTAGATGGCAGAGGTTCCCAAGCTCTTTGGCTTGGGATCCCTTAAAATAAAGCTTTGTTCTAGTTTTTCTAACAGAGATAAGCGAAATAAACTCACTCCACAAGATTTTTTCACTTATATAAAGAAAATCAGATTTTAAGGACTAGTAATTTAAAATTTTTGCACAGACTAAACTTTGCAGTGTGACTTTTTGAGGCAATCAAGCACTAAAAGCTAAGAAAGAAGTTGCTCGTCAGTCCAGACATGTCTCTCAGTGGGTGACTTGCTAAACACTGAAGAATTTCAGAGGTGGGTGGGAAGCTGGTAAACAACACCGCCACCGCCACCCCCACCCCCCGTTCTTGTAGTGAAGATGAAAGTAGGTGCCTCTGTCAAAATAAGAGAAGAGAGCCTGGCGGTTTTCTTTGTAATGATAACTACAGGCAAGATGTAAAAGATTAATGAGAGGACCCTGTCAGGAACGAGTCATTCAAGTTAAAGCTCAGTCATCATAGGCAGAACTGGTCTCCTGCCTTTTTATATATAACATACTACCACCTCCTTCTTTCTCTGTCATTCTCTGTGTGTCCTTTTTTCAACACAACAGACAAGCTGACAGACTCAACAATGAACACAAACTGACTAACACACTGTACAAAACATGGACCTCATGATGTAACCTTGCATCTAATCAAATTCTTGCATAGTGATTGGTGTTATCCTGTGAAGTGACAGTGAAAGGTCACCCACGAAAGCTCCTAGACAGCGTGCAATACTAAAAGGCTGCCGTGACCTTCAGGCAGTGGCATTCTGGGAAGTGGAGAGCGGCGTTATGATGTGGGGGTAATTGAAACACAGTGCGTGATTAGTGGTGCTTTTTATTCGTGACTTTGTGGTAGTGAAAGGTCGCAACAAAGCCGGGGTCGTTCATTTTGATCTCGTGCCTCGCACTGATGTAGCATGCACTGTGTACATCACAGGTGGCAAAGATTGCTAAAGAATGATCTAAATCAAATGTACTAGTCAATGAACCTGTTTTAAAAAATGTTTCTTATGAAAAAGAACCAATGTAGTTGCAGGAAATCATCCATCATCCCTTGAATTATCGTGGCAGATGGTTTTTCGACCCTCCATGGTATCACAGTTTAGAGGATCAATAGTTCACAGCTTGCTCCTTATCAAGAGATAATCAAACGCAGTCTGCCTACACTGGCTTCTCCCCTCATGTTTTTAAATGTATTCACTTGCCCAGAGCAAGGTCAAGTAAGGTTACACTACAGGAAAGTTAGTGTTTTTCAGATGGATTAACAACTTTGCAGATGCAGTCAGAACCTTTTTCAAGTATGAGACCAAATTATTCAAACTGTGATCATTTGTTGTAGTTAAGCTAAAATTAATGCGTGCACTTGCATTCGGAGTGCACGCATTAATCTACTGTACTTTTTTTTGACATGACTAATATCTACATGAATACAACATTTCCTAAAACATCCTATAATGTTTGGGTTGCAACCTCTGGTTTTAAAACACTATATTAGATTTTGGCCTAAAGAAGAAAGACAGATGTTCTCTAAATGTCCAACCGGAGAAATCTATGTACAAATCAAAGCCAAACTGAGTTGAACTACAACAGAAGACCAGCTTGCTCTATTTCTGCTGACACCCGGGGTAATTGCCCTGCTCCACTGCTGAAATGTCACGGCTTCTCTTATCCCAGGTGGGCTATTCCATCAACTAATAAATGTCATTGCACCTTTCTCAGCACCAAAGCACCATAACATAATGTGACACAACACTCGTGAAAATCAGCAGATGACACACACCTCACCGTAGATGTAATTAGCAGCACTTATCAAGATCTAATTTGCTCGCTGCTAATATGGGGACTAATTTGTTATGTGACTGGTGTTTTAGTGCTCTTTGTAATCAGATAGCTTTAAGGGGATTAACTATACTTTACTTTAACAGTATTCTTGATAAGGCAGTTTACCAATGTTAACATTATCATTTGCTCTTATAAGCATGTTTTTTTATCATTTTATGGAGTCACAACTATCAAATCAGATTTTTTGTGCAGAAACTGTCTGCAACACATATGACTATTTGGCTTTAATTTCAGCCAGCAATTACTGAAGACCTTATCTCATTTATATGGTAATAACACCTCTGATGTCAGCCCTGGCAGTGCAAATCGCGAGCTAAGCAGGGATGGCCTTTTGTGGCCGGGGCTCGTTCACTTCCTTTTCCCTGCCTGACTGCACTGACCGAGGTCAGTGTCTGAGGGGATCAAGCAGCAGCTCCAGCCTGTGTGCGGGGGGAATTTAATTTACTGTGACATATTGTTGGAAGCACTTACAGAGTTAATATGTAGTCTTTTGTTTTGGGATGCCGGCACAGGGAGTAGCTTGACCTTCAGCTGTGTTTATAAGCAGGGATGTTGTTGTCCATTATGATACAAACCTGCGTTTGAGTGAAAATGACATTAGATCAGTAAACCTCAACTGACAAATGCTAAAAGTTGACAGCAAAAAATAACACAATATTGGATTTTTTTTGTCACTAGTAAGTCATAAATCAAAACAAACTTGCTATTGACTGTTTGCTAAACCCCTCCCCCAAACAGTGATTGTAGCTAATGATAGCTTAGCAGTTGCAAATAGGCCTGTCAATCTTTGGTTTCTACAGTGATGTGCAAGGGGCTGTTGTAAGATCAATACTCTTAAGATGAAGAGTTTGGTATGTGGTGTCTCTTTTTTTCTCTTTTCAAAATCCAAAATACAAGATCAAAAGTGTAAGGAATGGATTCTGTGTGTTTTTCTGCTCTAACATAAGTTGCAAACATTAGCATGCCCGGCTAACTGGCTTACTACCTACAGTAGCAACCCAGCGTTACTACCAAAGCCAAGAAGCACTGGCCTTTACAATATTTTGTGGGGTTAATAGTTATGTTTGAGTTTTGAGTACTAAGCGAGACTTAATGAGCGATCAATTGCTAATGGCATTTAAAAAATTAACAAAATAAAATGTAATGTCGCTTAGCAACCATGTTTGTAATGAAAATGATCACAAAAACAGTATTCCAGAAATCAAATGTCTTCAAAGTCTGACGAGAGAGGTTTCAGTTACACTGAGCCACCTGATTACTAATTTCTCACTTCTGATCAGTATTCCAAGAAAACATCTTGCAAGTGTTATAGGAAAGAGGTTTTTTGGCAAATGGGGAGATAATTCTTTCGTTTTTTGCCCAGAATGGATTAACAGAAACTTGGCAGGAAAGGCCACTCCACATCTGAGGTGTGATTTGAATATTGCCCTGAAGCAGTGGTATCCATGTCAGACTGTGGTAGCTGTTGCTAATGGGAGGTCAGCCAGAGGTCAAACGAAAGTGGGAAATGTGCCACGAACATGAGAGGTGAGAGTAATGAGATTGCCTAAATATCTCTGAAAACTGAGCTCAGTCTGTTGAGTCTGGAAACTTTTAAGTTAAAAGAGCTCCTTGAAAGGGAGAAATGATAAATAATCTTCCCACCTCCAATGTTTTTGTGGCAACATATTGTATTATTAGTATATTTACAGCACGAATATTTTTATCTCTCCTGACCGTCAAGTGTCTGCGCGGACTTCTAATACTGGCACAGACATGATCTCTCTTTCCTTCATTGTTCCCTGCTTGTTGAAAAATCTGACCCGTCTTCTACACAGCAGCACGAGGACATTAATGAGAAGCACAGTATTGATTTTCAATGAAAACACTGCACTGCTTTGTTGCATTTCCTTAACCTTGGTTTCCCTGAACCTGAGGCTGCCCAATTCAATTTTTCTTTGTTGGATTTTTCATCTTTCTCAAGGGGAAATTTCATTAACTCTTTACTCCACTGCTTGGCATCTGTTATTCCACCCATAGTTCAGTCGGGGGAAAAAAAACAAGACCAAAAAAACATGGGTAAAGACAACCTATTTTTTCAAACTGAAGTGAACTGCACTCAGTCAGTGCTCGGAGGGAAAGCTGTAGTATGTACATTTATGATTCCAAAAACTTTGTGTTCCAAAACATGATTTTGTGTGACGGATCTGAACTGTCACCTCTCAACAACTCTTGAATCCGGAGCTTGTGGTGAACAGACTCCCACTCACAGATGAGCGTCGACAGCCTGTGTTTCATGCTGCGTTTTAAGCTCATTTGGGCTCAACAGTCTTGGCAGGTCAAAGAGAGAGAGCTATGAGCACCATCAGGCTTGTCACTGCGCTGAGCTTTCGGATGTTGGTGGTCTGTTTAACAGGCGTAACATTTCTCCCTGTCAGCCTGGCAGGTGGATGAACTAACACTGTGCCTCTGGATGAAGCTCAAAAGTTAAGTCTGGACTTAACTACTGTTTGACTTCTGGACTTGAGCCGCTGTGACTTTTTAGATCAACTCTGATAGCAGATATACCAAAAACGGTTAATTTAGGGAGCAACAGGGTGACACAAATATGACACATTCAGTTCAATCTAATAATACATTCTAACTTTAACTTCTAATCTTGTAAACAGAGGAGTTTTCTCCTGGCCAGGGTTGATAGCCAAGGCTACAGGGCTGCGAGTCTCCAGCCCCCTGCCCAGCCTGTAAACTCCTGATGTAAACTAGGTCGGTGCAAAGAGAGAGTAAGAGAGAGTGAGAGAGAGAGAGAGAGAGAGAGGTGCTGCTGGGAGCATTGAATTATTCAGCCCAGTCCGCTGAGCTCTGATAACACAAGCAGAACAACAGCAGCGCAGAGCTCTGTGCAAGACAGCCGGCGAGCCAAATCAGTTCATATGGGCAATACCTCGCACCTGCTTGCCGTGAGTTAGCTTTTCTTTTTTTTTTATTGGAAAAATATGAAAAGAAGAAATGTCATGAATTGTTGAGCATTTTTATAGGTTACATGGGCTCAAGAAAAATGGCAGTACAAAAATGGAACATTTTTGTAGGGCAGGTTTTTTATGAAATCACACAAACATCTTTATTTGTTACACATATCATATTTCACGACACATACAGTATAATTAGTGTGACGTTACAAGCTTTCCTGCAGATTTTCAGATAAGAAAATGTCATAAAGTGAAGAAATGCTGAAATCTCAACCCCCCTCCTGCTTGCCCTTCATCTAAACCCCATCGGAAGGCTTTGATGAGCATAACCTGCCATACGTCAAAGTATGTTTACTGCTTTGCTGTTATATACAGAGGTTGTTAACTTGTGCATACGTCTTCACAAAAAACTGTTGAGGAAATCTCCTTTTTCTTTCCATCATGGACTTTCTGCCGTGTCTGCCGGATCCAAGTGAATTAGATGCGGATGCACACGTGCTCATAAATCTTACAAACACTGAGGTAACGTGTTTCAGACTTGCTTACCAGGTGTAATTTGTCAAGAATGGGTAACTCTTTTCCACACAGAGCGTGGCCTCCTGCTTCAATAGCCCGCTGCAGGGTTTGGTGTTCAGTGTGGCATCAATGCATCAGTTCATGGCAGAGTTGTTATCAAGTCCGAGATGAGATGATGCAAGGTGTCTTACTCAGAACCAATATCACAACAACATTGCACGCCAGAATGTGGTATTATTATATTATGATGCTTGGGATATTCCCAGTTTTACACACAGATCCTTATCTTAAACTGTCAATTCCAAGATCTATATGCTTTAAATTGCAACCTGCCAACAGTGGTGGAACTAAGTACAATTTTCAGGTACTTGTACTTTACTTGAGCATTCCCATTTTATATGTCTACTGCACTTTTTACTGCACCACATTTATTTGACAGCTGTAGTTACTTTGCATAATAGATATTTAAATACAAAACCTATGGTACAACATTACACTGTTTTCTACACATTAATGCATCAGTGATCATAATCAAATTTGAATATATCAATATTTATACATAGAAATAACACTGAAGGGTGCCATTCTGCCTGTATAATGAGTACTTTTAATACTTAGTACATTTTGCTGATAATACATACGTGCTTTATGTATTTTTATGTCATAGTATTGCTACTTTTACTTAATCAATGGATCTGAATTCTTCCACCACTGCAGATGAAAATTATCTCAATAAGTCTGGTGTAATATTACAAATGACAAAGTTTATAATGCTTATTTTCTAATACAATTGTCCTTTTATCGTTCGTACATAAATATAGTGACATACTAGATATCTGTATACAAATTTATTCCTTTTCCACTTACTGTGTAAGTGTGTATGCCAGATTGTCAAGGATGTTGTAGGGAAAAAATCATCAGGGCTTATGGATGCAAATGACAATGAGGTCTTCGTGTTGACTTTAACTGCTTGTTAATTAGAGGAAACATTTAGCCAATAATGCTGCTCTAATCACACGTGAGTAGATTCCCTCCCCGGAGTCTGATCTGTAAGCATGAGATGCTGCAGAGGGAACAGAGGATACCATCACTCTAAACAAGGAATTACCTCCATGCATCATGGTGCTACCTGATAGTAAAGGTTTATGTGATTTTAACAATGTCAAAGGGTTGAGATTAGTTTTTCTTTTTTGTTCCAGATAAGTGATCAAGGCCAAATGGTGTTCTGTCGCTGAGGTTCTTGTAAATACATCGATCAACAAGGAAATAAGACAGCACAAGTTTAGATTTCTCAAATGTTGAAGTTTGTGTTGATAACATTAAATATTTATGACTAAACTAGCAACAATCAAAGTTTAAATTTTGAAAAAAAGGAGAAAACATCTTTAGTATGTTCGCTAAGCCTGTCCCCCTTAGTTACTGTTGCTATGCCTGTCAAGCTATCCTCAAACTCAAGCTCAAACTTCTTTTTACATTTTTTAAACAATTTCAAATTTCACAAAAGCAGGCTTCTCATTTTTAGTTTTCTCAATTTTGTCACCTGAAATGAAATGTTTTTGGCAGATTATATCAGTTTTAAAATAAGAACCCTGTAAAAGGGTCTGAAATGTACACTTGATGGCTACATGATATATTGGTAAAAGAGTGATGCATGTGTCCCACCTAAAGTCAGCATCCTCACAAGTTGAAGATCCATGTAGAAGGAACTTCATTGCATTGCAGAGTGAAGCCAGGTAGCTCTAGTATAATAGTACAGTATTATGAATAAAAATGCAATTAGATTTATCTCCTGAACTGGGCTTTTTCTAACGTGACCTCTAATCCCACAAAATAATGGCGTTAGTCAGCGATATGCTCTTACTGTAGGTAGCTTACAATTGCACAATTAGTGCAGACATACACAATGTTTAATCATACCTTCCATTTTTGCTCTTGTGTTTTTGCTTTTGGAAAGGCAAACAAAAGCCACAACTCTCCAAAGTCTTGAGATATAAAGTATCGCTCTTGGACCACCATGCACACATCTTCAACATGGGGAGAAATCAGAAGCTTGACAGGTCTGCCATGCCTCGTTAAGGTTGCTATGCTATGTTAACTAAAAACTGTGTTTTATTTATTCAGATGTGATTGACAGTGACCTGGCAACATGAACAAACAACCCCACCACAACTGTCAGATTTTGATTCAAATGTTGCTAAATTTTGATTGGTGCACGCAAATACATGACATCACCGTTTTCCAAATGAGCCCTGCCCACTTCAAACCAGTTAGAAAACCTCAAACAAAAACACAGATGCTGTAAAATGCTCCTATTTTGTGTAGGAGCATGTCAATCAGAGTAGGAAGCTGATTATGAAAATATGTTTTCACGGCCTTTAAAGCCAAAATATAAATTTAACTGGATGCTGATTTATCATTCTCCTCTGACTGATATTCGGGACTCTTCCTTGCATTTGTTAAACTTTACTTACAAGCTGAAATTGAATTGAATTCCACTTTCACTTCAGTTGAGAGCACTGTTAGTTTGCAATATACTTTATTGGGATAATACCTTTAAGGGTTATAAAATTAAACTGCAGGCTGTTCATGTAACATAATGTTGCATTAGCAGAAGATGAACCACAGTGCAAAGAAATATTCTGCAGAAGAGCGAAAGTTTCTTTGCAGGTGGGCCTTGCAGGGATATCTAAAATGTGCATGATAATGGAGGCCCCTCCACCTCCTCCACACCTCTGCCACCACTCTCCCCGCCTCTCTCTTTCTCGCTCTCAACACTCCCCCACACACACAACTCCCTCCTGCTCTCTTTACTCCAGTCTGGATCTTTCCTCCTCGCCCGCCCTCTCTGTCACATTGGCTCTGGACTGTCATAGAAACAGCTTGTGATCCAAACCCCTCTCCTGTTCTCTTCAGTTACATAAATGCCACATACTGTTACCATATTTTTAGACTGGCATAGACAGGCCCGATAATGATGCCAGCCATCAACAGTCCCATTATATAACGTGGACAGGGGGGTGTGCACATGCATGGCACTTTTTTTCAAGAGCACACTATACTTTTTCCCATATCTGGCAGGCTTGCTTGAGGCCGGGTACAAGCATTCACATACACAGTAAACACTGAGCTGTGTTTCTGTATGTCATGCAGTGCATCCATACTTGTTTTTGAATGGAAAAATACGCTGAATAGCATTCTTTCTACAACCCACCACATGCTCTGTTGTCTGGCAACTCTGCAACAAAACCAAACATGATGCTACTCTACTGTTCAACCACCTGTGAAGGTTTTCTTATTACAGATCAGTTACAAAGAAAAAAAAAAATAGTTGCGCAGAACCCTTGCAAAGCTGCTGCAGAAGGTTTCCAAATTTGTCAATTATATAATGTTACTGTAATCCACATACATTTTCAAGGACTTGGGGATTTTAGCATGACAGCAGGCTTTTCCTAAGGCATGAAATCCCTGACATACCTATTAACCCCTGGGACTTTACCAATTAAATAGTAAGGTTTTTAGTGCAGCTGTCCATTCAGTGCCATCTGTGGCCTGTCAGCACCATGGACAGCATCAAACTGGTGTTGCTTTCTCTTCTGGACCTTCTATACTTTTTCTTCTGCTTTCAAAATGTTTTTGGAACAGAAATACCTAGGGAAGGAATCAGATCAAGTTTCATATTCTCTGTGTTGTTCTGACAGAGAGTAAAAGAAAAAAGACAGGAAATCACTGACAAAAACAGTTTGAGGTGCTGTTCAGCAGCTGATTTTTGTCATGGTGGAAACAGTATCTTAGCAGCTTCTTTCTTGGCCATATTTTGTGGTTTTGCTTGATCTATATATTAATTATTTAAAGAGTTAAATTTATAGTCTACATAATCAGGATTGAGGATTGTTTACAGTTATTCAAAGCTTGCTTGCTTACCATGCTACCCATTGGGAGAAATCTACTACTCTGGACCAAAGTGGTGGACTGACAGACTGACATTGCCATCCCTAGAGCTACGCCTCTAGCATGGCTAAAAACAAGTAAAAATTGTAAATGCATATATTTCAGCTCTTAGTATAGACTTTTTAAGACTACACGTTAAGACAACACACCATTACAAATGCACAAGGACACACAATGAGGCCAATGAGAGTATGTGGGAGTTCTGAGGAACTGGCTTCACTACATCTTTACCTTGGCATATTCTTTCCACATCAACACTGGAGCACTGGAGGACTTGACTGAGCTAATGCTTCACAGCAACTTGCTCCAATCGACATAACACTGTCTGAAGAGGAGGTATCTCGAATAGCTAGGGAAAAATTAAAAAGCAGCATTAAACAAAGGAGAGGCATTTGAAACGGTGTGTTGTGGAGGCAGAACCAGGTTAGCACTAGCCTGGGGGCAAACGGGTGAAATGAGCTTAAGGAGTAAAACGGGCAACCAGGATGTACTTTCAGGTCACAAGTTTACAGTGGATTAAATTAGAAGAGGAAAAAATAACAATAAATGCAAGAAAGTTATATATAAATAAAAGGCATATAGGTAAATGAGAAGTTAATCAAATAGAATTTAACTGAACAGACTTGACACCTCCAATCTGACAAATTAGGATGCTGACAAACAAGTCAAGTTTAATGCAAGGATTGATTGCTGTGAGTTCCTCTCCAAATGAAGTTTCTTACCAAGCAGGTAATTAGGAAGTGAGCAGATGCTGGTATCGAGTGCTTTGTGCGCCTGAGAGAGGCAGTAATTGTTTTCTGTTGATTACATGGCCTTTTGACAGAAAAATGGGTCACTGCAGTAGTGACCACAGGCTGGGCTGAGAAGACCTCCCAGCACACAGTGTTACAGCAAGCACAGAAGCATGGGAAAGTGTGGGGAGGTGATTGGAAACCCAAATCAATAAAAGCTGAGACATATACAGTATTTTTACAATGTGTATAGTGTAACTGTATCTTCAAACATAGGGTTGTATTTGTGCTAAATTGTTCTGTCTTTCATCTTAAAGCAGCTGTGATGTATATTTTTTATAATGACAATGTATCAAATGACAATGCAAAAACAATGTGACACTGGTGAAAGGGGTTATCACCTGAATCTGCAGCTCCCCTCGGCTTTGCAGAGTTTTATAGCAGGTTTCAGCTCATTGCTTTTGGCAGCTGTCTTTTGACAACTTCAAATGAATTCTAATGTTGCGCTTTAACTGCTGGATGTATAAATAAGCCACTGTTTGCTAACAAGTTCGCCACATCAACGTAAAAACGTGATGATACAGTATGTCAGTGTTGTGTTCACAGCTTGTTTCCGCTGCCCTCAAGTGGTTATTGCAGGTTTAAAGTGACACGTGAAGGAATATACCATTGTTCTTCTGACAAATTAAAAGTGTAATTTATTCTTAATAAAACATACCCTTGCTCAATTAATGCAATCATGGGTTTTGCTGCTACAGCGTTACTTGGTCTGGTGTGACCGGCAGCTTATGGTGTTAGCTAAGGTTAGCAAACTTTAGATAGATACTGCTGTTTAATAGACATTGAGTCAGACACTGAGTCAGTTCACTCTTCTCTACTTGTGTTACTGCTACACTTCTTTTTCCTTGTAATTGTCACTTTTGGCCACAATGGCTGCCACTGAGCAAAAGTTACATAGTCTCACTTTAAAGTATATAGTGCTCCTGTCTTGCCTTGTATTGATTGCCAGTCCTCAGTGGCTGTTAATGGTTACAGTGTGCATGAGTCAGTTGCTTTTACCAAGTAAAGTCAGGATTTATTACAAATTATTTAACATACTGCACAGTGTTTCTTTTACATTACCATTCAAACTACTGACAGAAATAATATCAATACAATTTATTTTGGCTCAAACAAACTTTGCCAATGAGCTCTTTGTTTACAGTTTTGCTCACATTTCTTGATTAAAATGGCAAGGTCCCCAGTGAGCTTAGCAGAACCGTCCTCACATATTAAACCTGGAAAGCAAAGTTATCCTTGCAGATGTACTGCAAGCTACCATTGTCCTTCAGTCTCTTTACTGGCAGGAATCAATAGGTGAGATACTGTGTGGTTTGCTTTTCTTGAATGCTGGCTCCATCTGCTGGTTATAACCTTAACACTCCTTCCACCATGTGCTGCTACGGCAACATGCACCAAATCCTGAGATCAGAACAAAGGTTGATGCCTCATCTCTTATAGCAAGCTGTCATTGAGAAATATACTAGGTGTGTCATTATTAATGTGTTGACTGAGAGTAAAAGGTTTGCAGTGAGCACTGAAAAGGTTTCCCACAAACCTCCTCCAGAGGTCACAAGTTCATCTCTGTGACGTACTTTCCCCAACGCCAACACAACAGCAAAAGCCTTAATTTACATTTAGTAATCGAGCAGATTAAGAGGGATAGCTCAAAGTTAAACAGGGCTGCCCCTGGTTCTTTTACTACACTTGAACTCCTCTTGGCTGCACTGACTGTTGCCCTGACGACCTTATGTCACCATGTCAGAGTTACAATATCCCTCTGTCTCAGTTTTGCTCATCTGTGCAGCTGATTACGTCTGTGCCGTGTCTCGATGGATCTTCTGTCTGACTGCAAAGGAAGAAGCTTTGGTGTCTTCCTTTGTAGAAAAAGTCTCAGGATGTATGTGTTGGTGTGCATTTCTTCTTGACCCTGTCATGTTCATGTTTGTGTACCTGGAGTAAGAGGACCAGACAATTTTACTAGAATGCCTATCAGCAGGCAGCCGGCTTGTTAAATACTCTCTGGAGATTTGGTTTTGCTAGACATATGGCAGAAATGTTTCAAATGTTTTATTTGTTGCCCTTC
Source organism: Maccullochella peelii (assembly GCA_002120245.1). Taxonomy (NCBI): domain Eukaryota; kingdom Metazoa; phylum Chordata; class Actinopteri; order Centrarchiformes; family Percichthyidae; genus Maccullochella; species Maccullochella peelii. Next base: position 15,909 of record LKNJ01000216.1, on the reverse strand, counting down.
AAATGGAGAAGTTGAGTCATGATAATTCAAATTTCTCACACATGCTTTCCTGCTGTTGGGAGGGAACAAAGGGCATTTGTATCCATTACAGTGCAAAAGCAGCTCGCAAAAAGTCTAATCACAGTCCCAAAATCATTTCAAATCACATAGTTTTGGAGGATTTGATACACAAAGCCATGCAGAATCCAGAAGAAGAGTTTTACAAACTGAGCTTTTCCCAGTCTTTCAAGTCCATGAGAGGAGGAATATTCTTGAATCTGGGAGAAGACAGAGAAGCCACAGTTATGTAGCGAGCTGGGCTGTGGTCTTGCAGCAGATCCTCCCCCTCGTCTGGAAGCTGTTGAGTTCCTTTCCAGATGTGGCCGCCTGATCTTTTTAATGATACACTGGTGCAGGCAGAGAATCACAGAAATTGGGGTTGAAAAAACAACACAAACAAGACGCCATGAGAAGCAGCTTGTACTTTTACTTTTGGGTACAATCTAAAATTAGGACCCCTACTTTCACTTAAGTAGATTTTAATAACGTACTGGACTTTTGGAGAGGCAAGAACTATAGTATACAATATTATTGCACAATCAGGAGGATGTTCCAGTTTTGCTCTCTAACTCTTTTCCCTATAAGGTAATCTCTGAGAAAACTTTTATTATAGAGAAAAGACAATCACATCTTTGGACAGCATCACTGAAATGTAGAGAGATTGGTTAGTAAGTAGTACTCATATTAAAAAGGTTATAATCAGGATGCCACACTGGACAGCTACGTTTCTACTTTTACATGTAGTTTTCAGCTTAAGCATTTTATTTCATAGTATCGATCTTTCCCCACATCTTACACATGGTCTCCAAAAATCAAAAAGTAAAGCAGGAATTTCCTTGATGAGACATCTGGCACTTGCAGGCTGGATTTTTTTCTCCCCTCTCACATTCACAGTTTGGAAAATGCCATTGCTTAAACAGCAGGTGTCTTTGACTTGGTCATCCTCCAGAGAGAACAGGTTGCACAGCTGTCTGGCACACACACATATGTGCACACACAAGTAAGGAAACAGCGAGAGGGAGAGAGAGAGAGAGAGAGAGAGAGAGAGAGAGAGGGGCACTTAATGAAAGATAGCAAACAACTTTTTTACTCGGGTGAACTCTGGGTTCTTGTTGGACAGCTCTGGCAGGGAGATGCTCCCGCTGTGTCTTTTGTATGTGCAAGTGGACCAAACAAAAGCTTAGTGAGGAATCTCTGGGAAGCCCAAGCTGTCGGAAAGGAATGCCCCTTCTCTCTTGTGGCTCAGCGCTTGAGTCTTAATCAGTCACCGAATGGGCTGGTTAAGCTGGGGGCCTCCTGGACCCGGCAGGCAGACAGGAACTCGCTCTCTCCTGACCGCTCTTGCCTCAATAAAATCTATTAGCTGAACACAGATGAGTAAAAGGCCGGCTATTGTTGCTGATGTGATGCAGATAAATCACACTAATTGGTCCCTGTTAGCCTTTTCATGGTCATACTGTCTAAGTCCTTATGTAATCTCTTTCTCAATCCAAGGAGTTGCTGAAAATTTAAATGTACAAGTTGTTCTTATTTTTATAAGAAAGTGTTTAAAGTCTATGACAGATAAGAAAATACAGGCAGATGCAGAGGTTCTGAAGTAAAAGTGGAAGTTATTTTTGTCCAGTAGAAATAATGGAAACATAAAGGGTGTGTGTTTCCTTCTATAAGAAGGCGGAGTTTTCTCCCTGGGGTCCTGAGCCAAACTGGTATTATGTAACGGATACGCTGCTTCTCATCCTGATGTGGAGTCAAACGAAAGTTTACAGGCAGCGTGTCTCACTCAAGTCTGTGAACATGGAATATCATTCTGCGCGTCTGCAGATCGGTAGCGAAACTTTTTTAAGAAAAGTCTCCTTTAGATCTGATTTTTAGCCAAATAACTGTCTTAAAACCGCAAACCTAATTGAAAACTGACCTTAAACGCTGCCAAGAATCAAGTCTTTGTTGGTTAATGTTCAACTCTGGAAGCTCTTGGTGTGCCTGACGAGGCATTTGGAAATGGGAGTTTGCATTTAGATTTAGAAAGCAACCACACGGACGGACATGGGCAGCGGTTCAAGCCGAGGGAAGAAAGTTGCACCTGCGTGTGTCAGCGAGGTGAACGTGTCCAAAGCAGCTGCCGGCACTTCACCCAAACAGGAGAGCAGTCCGTTCAAGCCTCTCAAAATCCATGCAATTTTGCGCAACACGCGCAACCGTGCGCAACCGGACTGCCACAGCGATGGGCACGACTCTGACTTTTCCAGGGAGGACGATGACATTAATGGAGAGCTGGACACAGTTCTTGCAGATTACGAGGAGCGAGGGAGAGTTTCTGTGAAGAAAAAGCCCCCCAAGAAGACTGTCATCAGATCTAAAACATACGGACTGTGTCATTTTAGTCAGGAAGACGACGAGGACTTCAGCTCCGCGCCACGTGGATCAAGAGATGTAAACAAGAGGAGCAAGGATGCTTTCACACACTTCAAAAAACACTCACCTGTGTGCCCCAGCCAGAACAGTGTAAGGACTTTTATTTTTCTACTATTTGATCATTATTATTGTAACATGTTTTGTCTGATTGTTGTGCAAACCAGTTTATTGTCGATCATTAACAGCAGGATGATTTTAAAGTAACAATGATCCTGGAGAGATGAAAACTCATGATATTCCTTCTTTCCTCTCTGGTTGATGTCAGTCCTCCTCTCAGGGCTTTTTGAAAAGAGGGGCTTTGTTGGAAGCTGTTCCCACAAAAGAAAAACAATCGTAAGTAGACAACTCTGATAAATAATTGATGTCCAAGCTCAGTGGAGTAGTAAAAGCCGAGGAGGGCCAGATCAAATTTACCTTAAAAGGATCGAAATACCAACCCATTATTCTCAGGGCAGATCAGATTAGTCAGACGTCTGCAAGCAGGACAGAAACAAAGTGTCTGTTGTTGCTGCTTTGTTGGAGGTGAGTGTGAAAACCGGAAGCACAACCAAGAAAAACACATTTCCATAACATGCCTTAAGTTTAACCGATGGCCCCTTTGTGCATCACATTCATTTGAAATGAATCAGTTTGTCAGATTGTTTGATGATGTTATGGGTTGATATATTTATGTATTTTATGTGAAAACAGCTAATCAAAAGTGGAGTATCACTTATATTTCCTGTTTTTATTACCATGTTGTTGACATATTTCTCCACTCTCCCCAGGACTTTTGGCAGCTGCCATAGCTCCTCTCTCACCATGCCAGTTATCCCGTACGATGGATCAGAAGAGGAGCTGATGGACACTATTGAAAGAGAGTTTAGTTGACCCCCAGCTGAGAAAGCTGCAGCAAAGCTGCTGTCCTCTTCAGCTGTCTTCATGCCATACAGCAGTTCGCAGAAGACATTTTAAAAAGAGAAAGTGAGCCAGGGTTTTTGACAATTTCCTGCTACTAAGGAAGGCTACATTTATTGTATTTAAGCAGGGTTTCCTGGATACATTTAACATTGTTTGGATTGAGCTGAAAGTGCTGCACTCCAGGCCTTTGAATTTACCCAAGTCTTATTTAACAACATGAAGCAGTGTAATCGCAGAGTTATAACACCAACTTGAACAGGTGCCAGGAGGTTCTCCTCACAGCCCAGGTCTGTGCACTGACAGAAGCCTCCTTGGTTTGTTATCTGCAGTGGTAAGGTGTCAGTGTTCCCCCCCGCAGTGCTGCCAGGCTCCCGCAGAGAGAACATACCTACTTATTTGTTACCTATTACTTCATTTACTTTAACTTGTCTGTTAATAGGTAAAGGAGAGAACACAGATATTTCTCTGGTTGCTGAAACTCAGCAGTCCTGCTAAAATTTAGCAGTAAAGGCACATTCTTGAGGTTGTGCAGTGTATAGGGTATAGTTTTTCATATGTGACAACCCTGCAAAGGTATGAGCTGGGGTTGTTTATTTAAGGTTTCCTTCCCGACCACAGTTCCTACAATTCTCCACCCTTATGAAGAAGGAATGTGTGGCAGCAGAGACTTTCAGTCAGGCTCAGTTTGACCCAGCTGCATTTCTGCTGATGACAAGATTCAGCCACATTCAAGCATGAAGGCCTGCTGCCACTTAGTGGTGGAACACAGTAGCTGCGTGCATGAACACATATTTGAACATTTATGTGAATACTGTATGTGTCAACAAACTGTTTAACACAAGGTGAATTTCAATTAGAAATGTAGAGGAAGAGTTTTGTAATTTTGTTTTATATTGCAAATAAAAATGGACAGTTGGAGAATTTTTGAACAGGTGTAAAGTTTCTGGGAGAAAATCAGTGTGTCTGTGTTTAACTTTTGCCTTTACAGCATTGCTTAGTTGACTAATACTTAAAATACCTGTCTAGTCTAATAATCCACTTCAGGCAAAAACAGTTCGATGTGGGATTTAATCATCACAGGAACAGTTCGTAAGAGTATTTCAGCAGACAGACTGTGCAAAATAAAACATGCATCTGTAAAACAATAAAATATTAATACCATAAAATATTTTGCACAATATATTTAAAAAATAAAAACGCTACCCCACAGTGGGACTGAGATGTTCACACTGGGAGTGACAGTGCTTAAATAAAACATTGTATGCATTGTTTTTGGCCATTAAGACAATCTTTTAACTAATACTTTTGCTTCTTTGAAGGCCTGTAGAAAGACATCCTCCTCTGTACTGCTGTCAGGAGTTTGGGAGGCAGGAGAGGAAGCTGATTTCTGAGCATCTCATAGTTCCTCAAATTCTTTGCAATGTAATCCTCGCAAATCCTGTCAGAGGAAAAAGTCTGTCATTTCTCATTTCTATTTTGGGAAAAAGATTACATAATCGAAGTAAATATAACCCTTGAAAATTACACACCTAAATCTAATGCAGCCATCATTAATTAATGTTATTAACCTGTCTGTTGTGTAGGTCTATTTCTGCTATAAAACTATTTGAATGTTATTTCTGTTTTTACCTGAATAGAGGATATGGCTGCATCTGGAAAACAAGTGCATCATTGCAGTGACCCTGAAAAGAAATATGCAAGGTTTGTCAAGGTCCATTTTAAGTTAAGTTTAATATTCGACAAGTACTTTGCACCCCATGTTCCTTTTTGTTCAATATTTTGATTAAAGTATCAACTGTGGTATACATGAACATACTGCAGGGTACATTTTTATGTGCAGTACACTTTTCATTATATAATAAAGTTATTTATTGGGAAAGTGAAACCCTGTTGCATATCATGCAGATTTTCTCTGATATGTAGTACAGGGACACTAAACAGCACCTGAATACATCTTTATTATGGAGTTGTTGAGAGTTAATTAAATAACTGTTGATTTGAAATGTCATCCCTTTATCAGTTTTGCATGCCAAACATTTTACTGGTCTCTCCCCATAGTCCCCATAACATGTAAATTCAGGAGGCTTTTAGGTTTATTTGCCATGTGAGGATTTCCAAAGGTCTGTAAATTTAGAATAAGTGTTCTAAAGTGACTCTGTGATACTTACGGTGTCGACAAGGAGGATGTAGTCACAACTTCCACCAAACACAATCACATCAGAGTCTTTGCCTGGACATGCCGTGTGCCACAACCTTGGACAAAAGATGCTATTTAAAATCGGCTCACTAGTTACAGTAAAACTCTGTAACTCTTGTACAGAGTAATACATGTAAACCCTCTTTGGGTTGCACAATTTTCTAAAAAGATTCACAAGTTGCTACCTTGGCTTATTCTTAAAAGGATGCTCGACTTCTCTCCATTTCTTTGTTTCAACATCAAGCAACCACCCATCACCTGATTAAGAAAAACACGTCATTGAAAACAAAAAAATTAAAGAAGATAAAATGACCAAAGGAAAATAAAAGTGAAGAAGTGGTATTACTCATTGGTTTGCAGTCTACACTGAGACCTCCAAACAGGAACAAGGTGCTGTCTGATACTGCTGTGAGTGTGTGCCACGATCTGCCCACTGGAGCAGTGGACGCTGGGATTCTGGAAAACACATTTTGCACAATGATTAGGCCATTTTAAATATCAATGATAATGTTGAAATAGAAGTCATTTGGGCATATTTGTAGTTTAGTCTTTAAACACTAAATGTAGTTATTTGAATGCTGGCCCGACTACAGTGTGACGGTGATGTGTATGTTTTGCTGTCTCTAATAAAAAACATGACCAGGATGGAAACTCAACAGAGAACAATTTCTACACATTTTAAGTCATTGGTCACAATCCCATACATACATTTCTGACCACGTCCATGATTCAAGGTCCAGGCAGTGAATGTCACTCGTCCTGGTTTCCTGCATTTAAAAGAAGAGGAGGACAAGTTGTGAATGGCAGTTGCTACCGACGACTTCTTGTCATCTACTTATGATTTCGGATTTGAGGGAAGAACTGAAAAGCATGTAGCGCTCTCACCATAACTCTGCCTCCACAAATGTATCCTCTATATCCGATTGTGGCGCTGGCGTGGGCGGCCCTGGGGGCGGGAGCGCGGCCCTGCACACAGAAACTGTCACTGTAAAATCATCTGAGATTTCCACAACTGCGAAACCTCCTGTGTCTCTGAAATCAGTAATCAGATTCTGTGTATTGTATTCAGTGTATAAAAGAATGAATCACACTTTAACCGACTCACATGGGTCTGTGGTTCACTCCAACTGGCTTGCAAGGGGTCAAATATATGAACCTCATTGTTCCACCCCCAGAAGACATCTTCCACCTGAAAACAACAAGACAGCTAAACAGGGGCAAATGAACTGATTTCTACTTTTTCACAAAATTATTCTCATTTATTTATATGGAGGCACTTAATAGTATTCTTGGTACCAAGTACCAAGTACCAATGATTTAACAGTCGTGTCACCAGATTTCTCACATTTTGGCTGGATGGTGCTTTTTAGAACAAAATGTCATATAAAAATGACAGGAAAAAAGAACACAGAACACCTTGAACTCCAAACTACCAAATGTGTGTAACTGATTTTTAAAATATCTTAAATGCCTAAGCTGCACTGTTGGAGACCTGTGACAGATCTATAGTCAATAAAAAACATTACCCATGATGCTTCATCTACAATGAAGCTTCTGTTCCTGCTGTTGACATCAGTCAGTAGTTTGTGACCATATCCTCCAAAGTAGGTGATCCTGGAGAATATCAAACAAAGATTATCACAATTACTATCATGCAAGCGCAGATTATGGATTTGGTTTGTAACGGAGTGATCAAAATCCCCAAACAATTAACTCTTATTTCCATTTCACCATATAATTAGACATAAACCCTAGAACTGATGTAAAGCCTAATGGTTGTAGGAACTCAAGATAAGTTGTGTTTTTGTTTGCAGGTGGATTATTAAGATAAGAGAAGCTAAAAAGAAGGTTAAAACAAGATATCATTTGGATGTTTGGTCATTGCAACTGCAAATGGTAAAAGAACAAAGCAAAGAATGGCAGCTATAATATGAGAATTTGAACATCATGGTTTATACTTTACTAAGACAAAGAAAGAGTGAACGCAGAATATATGATATCAAAATAAACTCAAAAAGGGTGAATAGTGTGCACATCCAACCCCAGTTATACAGGTGCAAGACCAAAAAACAGCCCCAAAGGAAAAGGAGAGGTTGTCTGCACACTGACGTTTTCAAGGTCCCAAGTTTTTATTAGTTCAACGCTTCGACCTGCAAGGTCTTCGTCAGGGAAACAGTCTGAAAATTTCGGTGTTCGGACAGCCTCTCCTTTTCCTTTGTCAAAATAAACCCACACATGGAAACAATAAGTATTCAACTAAAACACCACGGAGACCAAATTCATAGCACACACTAACTGTTCCTTTAAAGTCCAGCCCTCCAACAAAAATGTTTTGACCCGTAATAATGAAGCAGTAGATCATAATGTTACAACTACAACTTGCCCGTTGTGAATTATGCAGTAAGAAAGTGCTAGAAATAGCACAAATCAGTTAAAATTCACATTTTCATAGTGCTTACCTTCCATTGTGAACCCAGCAGGAGAGTTTGTCTCGAGGTGAGGGAGCAGAACCGAGCTCATGTATGACCTTCCTCCACCTGTATTCACCGTCCGTCAGGTTGACACAATAGATCTGTTTGAAATCAAACACTGATCACTTCTTCATGTCAACTTTACTCAGTCTAAGCTGTCAACGCTGGGTGTGTTCACCCTGATCCATTGTGTCCAACTGTTTTTCAGTGAGTAATGTCCACTTTTTGTACATGGCTGCTGAGGCATCTGCCTCCGCCAGAGTCCATTTGATGATAAGAACAATGTAGACATATTTTTGTTGCTAGCCACGCTGCTGCATTATCAATATATCGTAAGTTTTTAAAACAAACTGAGACAAACAACAGGAAACTCCTTATTGAACTTCAGTTGATTTTGTAATGGATCAGTGTGCCCACACCCTTACAGGAGATTTCACACGTACTTTGGTGTTTAAAAATGGCAGTGTTCATAGTTTAGCCACACACAAAAAAAACATGTTGTTTATGTGAAGTAAACCAATTAAGGTTTCATGAACTGTGTGGAGCATCGAATATCAGCCTCACCTGGTTGGTCTGTCCATTGTCATCACAACCTCCAAATATGTACATGTGTCCGTTCAGAAAACAGCCGCAGGTCCCAGACATAGAGGGAGGGACTTCCCCTGTCATGTGAAACACTTCCCTTCAAAAAAAGTTTTAAAATGTGGATAAACTACTCACATTCACTTAAGTTATGACACATTTTACAGCTCCAGGCAAGTGTTTGTCATTCCAAACATAGGATGCATGTGACATGACAGGACTGTGTCAAAAAACTATGAAAAAAGCAGAAAGTGTGAGAGAGATTAAAACTGAATGCGTAAAGATTATGGCAAAACGTACATTATTTGTTTTAACCACAAACAAGCATATTTGGAATTTATTTAATATCCTTACCATACACCTCGTTCTAAGTCGTAAACCCAGATTTCATCACTGGGTAGGAAAACTTCATCATCAGCAATCGACTGTAGAGAATACAACATGTCTATTACTATGAAATAAATACGTGCAGTAGCAAAACATCTTGAGTGTGTCATTGATATGGAAATATATCATTAATATGAAAGAAAACAATTATGTCCAATGCAAAAGTATATCAGTAAAATTCTGAAAATGTGCTCATTCTGCCAATCTAAACTTTTCAGGCATGTTTCGGAAGGCCAGCAATAACTTTCCAATTATATTCAAATCCTTTTTTTCTTTCATATTTTGAAACATAGTTTTAAAAATATGCTAAAGTTTATTAGCATGGTGACTGATGGTTTGCTTATTAATTTAAGAGTACATATTTGTTAGCAATTTTGCATAGTGCGTGTATGTATGGGTACTGTAACAGTCAGATCCTTTACTTAAGTAATTGTAAAAATATAAGTAAAAGTTCTACATTTAAAATGTCAGAGTATAAGTACTTAAAGTATCAAACCTAAAAGTAACTGTTATGCACAATGGCTCATTTCAGAGTGTTATAGTATTTAATATATATTCTGTTACTGTATTATTATTGATTGATTATTGATTAGTAATGCACTAACATGGAAGCAGCATCTTAATGTTGTAGCTGGTCGTTTTTGGTAGTTTTATCTGTAACCATGAATCACATTTCACAAGCTGATCATATGTTTTGTAGTAAGATTTTGATCGGAAAAGTAAGAAAAAAACAACAGATACATGTAGTGGAATAAAAAGTGCAATATTTCTCTCTGAAATGTAGTAAAATGTTCGTTTAGAGTGGCATAAATTGGAAATATTCAAGTACAAATACCTGAAGATTACTTTAGCTAGTACTTGATTAAACTGGTCTTAAGAAAACTGGAAACACGTTAAACAGCTCGTTTGGTAATGTTTGTTTGTTTTTCTCACCATGTAACCTCCCCACACATACAGCAGGTTTTCCTCCACCACAGCCGTGTGTCCGCTCCTCTCCCGGGCCACCAGCTCCGAGCAGTGGATCTCAAATCCTGAATCCATGACTGGCTGTTATTAACAGAAAGGGAAGACGTGCCTTTGAGCCTAAAATGATCAGATCTGTCTAAAAATGTCACCTCAGCTGCAGTTGGTCTTATAGTAAGGGTAGTAACACTTATAAATACTCGGGGGCTAACGTTACATTGTGGCAGGTAAAACAAATAACAAACGGTGTCCACAATACGGAAACATTTTAAACAAACGCGTCATCAAAAACATACTCACAGGCTACAGTAGGCCTACAATTTCAGATGTCGTATAGTTTTTTCTCATGTTGTGAACACTAAAACATAGAAAAATGCCTCGTTCCAGTCTCCTAACCTGTCACAACATCTACAAAATAAAATACAACTTCCGGTCCCTTTCTCTTGTCAAAATAAAATCCCTATTGACCACCTACATGGAGACCAAAGTGAAGTGTTTTTTTTTATTATCATACCCACGGACTTTATGTAAAGATACATTATATAGGCTACAGTCTATGATCCTACCTAACAGCCAGAAAAAAAGGATCTCCAGTCTGGAGGCTGGATTTTCTTATCAAAATAAAATCGCCTTGAACGACCACTCTCACCGCTGTTGCCTGCTGAAAGTCATTGTTGCTATTCTTATACAATACGTTAAGTTAAAAAAATATTTAATAATAATAATGATGGTGTAAATGTAAAATAACGCTGTTTTTTCCAAAACATTAACAGAGGGAGAATTTTTAAAATATGTGTATCGTTTTTTGAAGTTCATTGAACGCAATCATAAACACAAATACAGTAACATATAGGTGTATGCATTTATAAAAATAAAACGAGGAAATATAGTGCTACGGAATTAAATTATAACAATACACAAATAAACATTAGGTACAAGGATAATGCAGGTAGGAAGCTCCTAAGAAGAGCGTGTGATTCTTAAACGGGAGTGACGAAACACATGCGGAAGTAACCGGTTGGAAAGAGGCAATTGATTATTGCTATCAGGAAACCAGGGAAGGACTCATCAAGTCCAATGAACTATAGGTCAATAGCATTGAAGTCACATATTGGAAAGATAATGGAAAGAATGATTACAGGAAAAGTAGCATTTTACATGGAAAGCAGAGGAATTCTATCACCTTTTCAGAGTGAATTTAGGAGGGGCAGAGGAACCATGGATCCTGTTATATCTCTGGAAACAGAGATTAAGAAAGCACAAGTTAATAAATAATCTGTAATGGCAATTTTTTTTATGTAGAAAAGGCATATGATATGGTTTGGAAAGAGGGATTAATGATCAAATTAAATATGATAGGAATAGCAGGTAGAACCTATAATTGGATTAAAGACTTTATATTTGATAGATTTATACAAGTCAGAATTGGAACAGCCTTATTAGGAAGATATACAGTAGATAATGGTACTCCTCAGGGCAGTGTCATTAGTCCAATACTCTTTTCCATTATGGTAAATGATGTTTTTTCCCAAGTTGTCCAGGGCGATATTGGACAGTCATGGTTTGCTGATGATGGACCCTTGTGGAAAAGGGGAAGGAATTTTAATCATATTATGGGAGAAATACAAGAGGCAGTTAATGTGGTTGAAAAGTGGTCATATTTGTGGGGATTCAAGTTTTCAGTAGAAAAAACAAAGTAGTAATGTTCATTAGAAAAAGAGGTGTGGATACACAGATAAAGATGTATGGATAAAGAATAGAACAAGTGAAAGTTTTTAGATTTTTGGGTGTGTGGTTTGATGCAAAGTTAACATCGAATGAACATATTGATAAGATAAAAATATAGATATACTTATATAGATTTAGAAATATTAATATTTTGATTACATTTATGTGGATACCAGCTCACAGAGGGATAAAGGGCAATGCAGCTGTGGATGCATTAGCAAAACAGGCTCGATAACTCTGGTCCACACTCCAAAATAGTAGGTGGCGGTAATGCACCTTAACGCTGCTTTCCACCCGCCATGAAACGGAAAAACAAGAAGAAGACACATGCGGAAGTTGACATTTAGCGCCAAGTCTTAAGTTGGACAGTAACAACCATGGATGTTGCTCGCAAAATAAAGACAAAAGTGTCCTGTGGCTTCAAGATGCGGGGACTTATACTACGACCGTATGTATTTTTAATAATGGTTAAACATTGTTAAAATGTGTTTTGCTAATGTTGTAACGTTACTGCCAGTCGTGCAGCGAGGGAGCTAACAATATAACGTTATCTGTCACCTCGATAGACTGTACGAGGTCGATACTTTCTGCTTAATTTTACACTATGTGGCAGCAGGAAATAAACAATAACATGATGCAGGCTGTGATTTTGTGTAGATTTTCATGTTTTCTAAATTAATAACAATAATAATAATACATTTTATTTATAGAACGCTTTTCAGGGTACTCAGAGTCATATTGTTTTGTACTCCACTGAAGCCAGGAAGTACCCGGTGGTTCAGCCTGTAAATATCGTCTCTCAAGCTAAAAAATAAAATAAAATAATTAAGAAATTTTAGAAGTTTTAAATGTTTCTAGTGAGATGTTTCACTTAAAGCAGGCACACATACATTTTCTTGAGGAAATGTAGCCTTTTCTAGTTTTCTACCAGCAGTCAAAGGAAGAAACAACAATAACATATGCTTTTTTTTTCTTGTTGTTTTGTGCTCCAGTGAAGCCAGCAGATACCTTGTGGAGGTGCTGGAGTCTGTAAATCCTTCTGAACTGGATGATGTTATTGAAAGGGTCCTGGATTCAGTGGAAAAGCAACCGTGTAAGTACAGTACTACCAGTCTCTACAGATCAGTGTGTTTAGTGCTGTGTGCAGCACTTAATGTGTAATGTGTTTTCCAACAGTGTCCTCTAGTATGATAGAGCTTTCCGTGGTGGAGTGTGCTGTACAGGATTGCACTCAGTCCTGTGATGAAGCCATGTAAGTGCTTTTTGTTTTTGTTCTGTTTTGATTAACAAATTTAGTCTTTAAAATGTTTACAGTATTGACAGATGCTCCTCAGAAGTTATCGGAGCTACCTGCACTTCATATTTGTAATAATATGCTCAGAAGATATGTTGAAATTGTATTGATAAATGACTAAAATTATAGATATATTTTTTTAGAATTTGTGTAGATTCATTTTCTGTCAGTTCACCAGTTTTTTACCATAAAGGTTTTAAGGTGCACCCAAGTTAATCTTTTGAGTTGAATAGATATTTGTATCATGATGCAAGTTATTTAGTGAAATATGAAACAGTAATTCGCACTAATATCCATTAGGCCTTTTTAAAACCAACCTAGAAGTTGAAACATGTAGAAGTTGGCTTTCACTGGTATAATAACAGCTGCATTATAAAAAGTGTGGCTAAGAAACTAAGACTAACTGTCATTCACCTTAATGTGTACGGTAGGTTATTCAGTACAGTCTTGCCATTTTGTAATAATGCAGTAATTACACTACAAACTACATTTTGCCATTTTATAGCTATTCTAACCAACAAGTAGATGTAGCAGTGTTATCAGTTTTATTGTCCTGTAGAAAATTTTACTAATAACAGTTTAACTCTCTTTCAGAGATAATGTTTTCAACATCATTGGAGCCTTTGATGTGCCCAGATACATTTACAGTGTGGAGCGGAAGAAATTTGTACCGTGAGTAAAGGGGCAGTTTCTTTCTCCTTTGAGTTTTTTGCTGCTGGTGTTAGACCTAGTTTATACACTTACATGTACTGCAGGCCTTGCGTTCTAGTGTTGCTTGCAGGCAAAGTTTTTAAAGTTCTTTTATCTTGGCCTTTCCATTCAGCATTAGTATGACGAGCCATCCAGTCCCCGGTCTGTGTGGTTTGGCCAAAGACAAAGCTGAACTCTTCAGGGAGCGCTACACCATGTTACAACAGGTCAGTGAGCTCTGTTCATTATTCAGACTGGGGAATTGACTCTCTCTTTGCTGCGTTTTCCAGTATGTGTATCTTGCATGTTGTATTTATACAGACATGTTTTTTGTAGCGTACACATCGGCATGAGCTCTTCACCCCACCTGCAATAGGAGCTGCTGTTGAAGAAGGTCAAAACAAATTTCAGGTAACAAATCTTAAACCACTGTAATGATCACCACATTAAGTACTTGTTTAAGATACATTTTTCCTTGAAACATTACACTCATCAGTATTGAGCTGCTTTAATAATAGAAATAAAACACATCTTACTGTTTTGCTTTTGTTTTGTTCTGTGTGATTTGTCTTTTCTAGCTCAAGACCATTGAAGCACTGCTTGGTAGCACAGCTAAACTGGGAGAGGTGATTGTACTAGGGATGGTCACACAACTGAAAGAAGTGAGTTAGTGATGAAAAGTTCTTGAAGGTCTGTTTTTCAGTACCATGTATATTTCCTTCTAGGTCCTGACACATTTCTTAATTTTTTCAAGGGTAAATTTTACCTAGAAGACCCGAGTGGAACAGTACAGCTGGACATGTCCAAAGCAATATCCTTTCATATATTCGTTGGTGCTCGTCAACAAAAACTACTTTATATTATATAATATTTTGTTGCTTTTAAAATAGATGTATTCCTTAACTGGGTTCTCACCAGTTTCATAATGGCCTGTACACAGAATCCTGCTTTGTATTGGCAGAGGGTAAGATAATAACTACTACTACAAATGCAGTAAAGGAAAAAAAGACAAATATGCAATAAGATTATAACAATTACATACATTATTAGAAGTGACGTTTTGCCCTTTGTCCTGTAGGTTGGTACGAGGACGAGGTTTTCCACGTCAATGGCTTTGGGTTTCCACCAACAGAGCCGTCATCAGGCACAAGGTCAGTGGATTGGAGGAAAATAGTTCAGGTAAACTTTCATTGCAAAGTAGTGAGCTGTCAGTGTAGCCATATTTGCAACCTGACATTGGATATTGAGGTAAGTCTGTAGCTTTTCACATGTTGAAATTACAGCAAAGGTGAAGGAGAATCTAGTGTCACATCTGTAAAGTCATTTTACCCTGATGTTATACAGTGAAAATGTCATTGGCATATATTCTTTACTTAAGTGATGAAGTCAGACATCATTGCCATTGTGAAACAGACATGCACAAACTGGCAAACATGATCAACATTTCTCAATAGCAGAGTGTGGAGACTCCGATTACAGTATGATGTATTAATTTAAAAATATGATGTATTTCAGGTTTAAGTTTAGCATTAATTTACCTTTTACAGGATCTTGTAATAATTTAGTTTAGTTTATAAAAGTCACAGCTTCATATGAAAGAACATTGAGTCACTGACGGGGTCCACAGGCACCACTATATTTTGCCAGAATTTTTCAACTTAGTTTTCAGTACCTTAAGGTGAATCCCGCATTATTCTATGAGCTCCATAGATACTCTTCCTGCACCCTCACTATGTGATCCTTGCTTTATTGACAGGGCATACTACGGCAATATAAACTTCTTTGGTGGTCCATCCACCACTTCGGTGAAGGCTTCAGCCAAGCTGAAGCAGCTTGAGGAGGAGAATGAGGACGCCATGTTTGTAATTGTTTCTGATGTGTGGCTGGACAGCGTTGAAGTGATGGAAAAGCTCAATCTCATGTTCTCAGGTCTGGTATTGCATCATAGTTGTAGACTTTACAGGTCAAGAATCTGCACTTTATGAGGCATCAGTCACATTTAGCTTCACTTCATTTTTTCTTACAGGCTATGCTTCGATGCCTCCCACCTGTTTCATTTTGTGTGGTAACTTCTCTTCTGCCCCGTATGGAAAAACACAGATCAAATCACTCAAAGGTGAGACTTTTGGGTCCTCATCACTCATAACCTACTGTAGATTTTAAGACCTCTGTGTGTAATATATATATATATATATATATATATATATATGTGTATATGTGTGTGTGTGTGTATATGTATGTGTATA